>VUQJ01044675.1:31484-46811 GCA_015108635.1 Andinoacara biseriatus | reverse complement strand
TTGCTTGCACACAGACGCACGTATGAGCACAACAGACTCCAGCAGCTGGCCTGACCTTGAAGATAAATACACCCTTGAAAAATGCTTCTGCAATTCATGGCTGGCGGTGGTGTGTTATACGAGCAGCGTTTCAAAGGATCCATCTCAGGCTGCGTGAAAATAGATATGGAGTCAATATGTGCTGCACTCACACACATTTGTCTGTGCGCCCCTGCACTCATTCGCAATCTGTGATTCTGTCTTTTTCTCTCATGCACACAAGGTCACTGGATTACGCTGTTTTTGTTAAGCAAACCATCGTTTTTTGTTTTGTTGAATATTTTACTATTTGCACGTTAATAATTTGAGTGTAACCCGACCACATGACTGCTGTCAACCGTACATGCAAACGCTTTTGTCACAGTGAAAACAGTGATTCAGTGCACACACCCTCAGCATATATTGTTTGAACTGCAACAATCTTTTCACTTTTCTTGTGTTTTCTTTACATTTAGCGCTGATTCCAGTGCAGTTAGAATCAGACTCAGAATCAGAATGATATGTTACAGATTCTCTTAATTCCTCCCATTGTTAAGAGAATCTGAAACCGAGCTGACTTTACAAATTCTGACCGCAGTCAGTAACCCGCATGAACTCTCAAGCAGTTATGAAACCATTTTAGATTGGACAATAAATCACAGTTGCCCCCCCCCACACACACACACATCAACAACTGTACTGACATCTAGTGTTTGAAGCTTTAATAACCCCACATTTAATGTTTGAACTGTCTGCACATTTTACTCCCCAATTATTTCTCCTCATAGGGATGTCAGCAGCACCAACTGCTGTCTCTATTTACTCATGAATGTCAGCAACGGGAGAAGCCCAACATATGTGTGTGTGTGTGTGTGTGTGTGTGAGAGAGAGAGAATGACACGGAGACAGACTGTGTCCTGAACTCCAGTAAAAGAATAATTATCGTGAAAGTTCTGATCCCCCCGTCACGTTTTTCAGTCGAAAGCTAATAAGAAACCTTTGTAAGAGCCTGCATTGTACACACGCGATTGTTATTGTTCTAAATAGATCTTTCTGGTATGCATTTATTCTTAATTAAAATCAAATCAAAATCTCTGTCGTTCAACGTTTTATTTTTACACAGTGTGAAGAGCTGATTAAATAGCACTGTTATTTGAAAGATGTTTCTCTGAAGGAACATCTTTGCACGGAGCAATTTACAGTAGCATATTTCAGCGCATTGTTTCGATTTAACGACCCATTCTCTGTGTCTCTTCCGCAGCATGTTTTTTGTCCTCTCTCCCCTCAGCCCCAACCGGTCGCGGCAGATGACTGCCCCTCCCTAAACCTGGTGCTGCTGGAGGTTTCTTCCTGTTAAAAGGGAGTTTTCCCTTCCCACCGTCGCCAAGTGCTTGCTCATAGGGGGTCGTTTTGACTGTTGGGTTTTCTCTGCAGTATTGTTGGGTCTTTACCTTACAATACAAAGCACCTTGAGGCAACTGTTTGTTGAGAATTGGCACTATATATATAAAATTGAATTAAATAACAGTATTTTTGATTCAGTCTCACCGCTCTCATTAGCCAACACATTGTGGCAGGTGCCACTGATCATAGAGAGATATGCACAACAAAGTGTCCTTTTGGTTTGGTGCAATAATGCACTGCCTGCAGCAATATTTTATGCTGAAAAATAACACGGATATAGAGTGAGACAATCTCCAGGTACTTTCGCTTTCAATTACAAGCCAAAGACAAACCTGGTAACTGATGATTCTAAATGAGCCATAGGTGTGTATGTGAACATGAATGGTTGCCTGTCTCTTTGTGTTAGCTCTGCGATAGACTGGCACCCTATTCAGGGTATACCACTTCTCTCGCCCCATGACAGCAACCAGCCTCCCTGTGACCCCAAAGTGAATAAGCAGAGGAGAATGGATGGATGGATATTTCAAGTTGTTCATTAGATGTTAGAGTCAACTCATTGTCATTGTGCACACAAGGCCCACAATAAAATGATCGTTCCACATCACTCATCCAGAGACGAGCATCTGCTGTCATGCAGCCAGAGAACGGCGCTACTGTTAGGCAATGTGGTTTAAGTGTCTTGCCTAAGGACACAATGCAGCGCAAGGATAGGGCTCGAACAGGCAACCCTCCAGCTGCAAGGTGAGCGCCTACCCACTGCGCACACTGGTTAAGCTTAAGCAAAGATTGTGGCTATGGTAAAATGTAACCTTAACAATGTTAAGTCTTTATCTTGTTGTAATCCAGTGCATTTAAATGTGATGCTGAGGGGTCATTTATTTGTCTCCAAACAATAATGACAAGTTGGAAGTATGATCATCTCACATCAAAAGATATCTTCGGCATATCTGTGAGATGTCATTATGACCTCGATTTCTTAGTAGCTAAAGAGGCAGACATTTCCCTCAGAGGCAAAAGGAGAATGGACAGGCATCTGCCATGACGCTTTGGGGCGTCCTTTATCCCCTCCTACTGTGTATCTATTTATAATCAAGCCAAAAAATATGACATTTCATGGTTCATCACAACGTACAGTATCTTGATTGAAAATTTTATTCAGTGGTCAGCACTTGCAGTTACCTATAGACATACAGGATGCAAGCTGAAAAACTCAACCTAAACAAGGTTTGGCTGTTTATTTTTTAAGTATAATCATTATTAAAATATAAACCTGCATTCTATAGATGCAGTACAGGTTGCTGAACAAGGCTGCCACTAGTTAAGAGCCACTTTGCTCGGTCACAACATTCTCACGAATCAGTAGGAGTTATTTACTGAAGTTCCGGATGGTGGATGTGGCTCCGCTGTGGTGCGTATACTCTAGGGAAGTGTTTCAAAAACAAGCCGTGAAAGGGCCAAACCCTGAGAAATGCTTGGAGAGTCCCAGCGCTTAATGTGAACCACGTGGTTCTATTTTTAGACCTGCTGCTGAAACTAGTTTACAAAAGGTGAGTGGCACCTGGAACTAAACGCAAAATTAAACTTATTTATATCTAAATAAAATATTTAGTAACAATGTATGTTATGTGGTACATATTCAGAAACCAGAGACATAGAGACTTGACACTTTAGATGATGTCATCGGGTTTCTACAAACAGCTGAACACACTGAACACTGAACGCACGGCGATCAGACAGACGGCGCATATTCGTGCGCAGTGTGAACGGCTATTGTTAAATCTTTGCGCAGCTGCACAGCTCAGACATTTAAATGGTCACTGAGTCACAACAAAATCCACAAAAAAATATTTCAAACGTGAGTGTTTGAGTTTTAATGCATATCAGAAAAAAATGTGATGAAATGTTTACTTCCAGACATTTCAGTGAAATTAGAGCTTTTCCCGCTTTTCACGCTGCCTTTTGCTGGCTAATTGTCAGCTGATAGACTGCTGTGTGTGTGTGTGTGCGTGTAGTGACACTCACACACACACATCTGCACGACCAGATGAACGCACCCATCTGCTGATCGTTTTTTTAAAAGGAACTTTCGCTTCCTGTTGGCCTTTTCCGCACTATTGCGCTTGGAATGTTTGCCTCACGCAGTCAGTTGGCGCAGCCTATGGTGTATGTGTGTGTGTGTGTGTGTGAGAGAGAGAGAGAGAGAGAGAGAAAGTGTGTATTTTTTGACCAGCAGCTGTTCTCATCGCAGAAGTTGAAAGTTTCTTCGTCTGTCTGCAGTCAGCACCGTGGACAACATCATGTCGCTGCCACAGCAGTTACGCGAACAAAGGTGAGCGTCTGATCTCTGAAAAGTAGGGTTGCCGCGCCTGCAAGTGGCAGTTAAATATCAATGAACCGATATTTTGCGAATAACTTGTTATAATACCGGGTTATTCTGTATCTCAGTGAGCTTTATTGGGTCTCGGAAAAAAAACTAACCGTATCCTGAAATCAGAGGCCAACTTTTTTTTCCAGGTGCACAGAGCTGGCAGAAGATTTATGACTGTGAGGTTCATTTCTGCTCTCTGGTGAAGACTTTTAAGATATGTAATTTTAATGAAAAAGACCAAACAAAATCAAGAGCTGCATATTTTATGGTTGTTTTACTTATTGATGCAGCAGAATTGTCATGAAGTTGAAAAATAGCTAAATATGCAGGTGCAGCCTCGGCAGGTGGAAGTCTGTCACTGTTGACTGGAATTCTATATTTAATTATTTTCAAGTGATCTTTTCTTTTTCAAAACTCTTTTCTTTGTTACACTTTTGTCTTATATGAATTATCTCTGTTAGTGACTTTGATCAGCTTCCCCTCAACATCCCGATCAGCGCTACCATTGCTGACATTGAGGAGAAGAAAGGCTTCATTGACTACTATGTAAGTATTGAGAAAAAACTTTTACCTGAGCCAAGATCAGAAGAATCACTACACATCTCTTTCTCTTTCTCTTTCATTTGTGTCTCTGTTTCTCTCTCAGAGGTTTGTGATTGAGGTGAAGACTAAAGGAGAGAGTAAGTACCTAATCTACAGGAGGTACCGAGAATTTTTCAACCTCCACCAGATCCTCGAGGCCAGATACTCTCCAGAAAACTCAGACAAACCGGGCCCAAACACCTGCGTCCTGCCTCCTCTTCCAGGTGAGTGAGCACGTACTGATGGCTGAGGTGGCGTGCAGACACATAAAAAATCTACACAGTGTGAGATTTCACATTGTTCAAATATGTGACCGTTGGTGGTCTGCAGCTCAGCAGCTTGTTTGTCATGCCCTCTGAGGCTTATCTAAATCTTTTCAGGTATGCCTTGAATCCAGACTATTTCAACAGTCACAGCTTTTCTGGGAACATGAATAGTATGTGTGGCTATCATGTCCGAAATGGTCCATATAAAAGCTAGTGGGTTAACCTAGAACTGTTGGCAATGTTCCCTAAAAGTCAAACAATATTGTGAACAGTTTTGCTGCTGACAAAGGGATCTCCTTGTCTTGCCGCTCTGTAACCTTCTCCATGACTTGCATATTTATTCTGCTTCATTCATATGAAGAGGACCACACCGGGTTTCACGGTGACAGCTGACTGAATTTCCTCCCTGTGGCTGGAAGAAGTGAAACCCGTCTGAATACTCTTTTAAAAGCAAACATCTGCTGTGTGTGTGTTGGGGAGGGGTCATAATTGGATGTGCTTGGTGGATTAAAAAACACATTAGCTGTAGATGAATTTAAGACTGATACTGCAAAGAATAAATACTGTTACGTCCCTTAAAGATCTGATTACGTTTAGCCCAAGTTTAGTGGGAGCTCACTTCTATGCAAATCCATTTCTACTGAAGCCACAAGGGTTTACTTGTAACACACTTTAGGCACCATTGCTGCATAATAAAGCACGAGTGCTCCAAATGCTGCATTACAGTCTTCTATCTCCAGTGAGATACCCACAGAAAGAAGAGCACCATCTACTCCCATTCTGCTGAATTAAAATTAATGTAAACCCAGTGAACCTTACTGCTCTTTTGTATTAATGCTCACTGTCATGTTATGCGACTAAATGTCAAAAATTTAGCATTACAAACCATCAGGAATCATAGTGTCACTCGAAGGTCAGTTTAAAACCACACATCAGACTGTAATAAGTATAATCCACAGTGACTGACATTCAGACTAGCCAGGAAACAGCAGATGGAAAGAAGGGCAGATGAATGTCACGGGCAAAATACAGAAAATAACTGGATGAAAAAAGAGCAAAACTGAAGGGAAAGATTTTGAGAGCCAGTTGGGTAAGTTATCTATCCATCCATTTCCAGGCGCTCCAGGTATGAAGCAGCTGGTGGAGCAGAGAATCCAAACACCCTTTTTGTAGTAATCAGTGACTTGTTTGCTGAAGCACCAGCTGGGGGACACAATCCCTCCATCGTGACCACTTTGGTCCCTGGATTATCTGTGTAAATTGTACCCGGAACAAATCTAAACTCAGTGGAGCGGGACATTGACTAGGTCGACACCAAGGCTTTTTTGTTGATGGCTGCTTTGCCCAGCCAATCATTCTCCTGGCATGTGCTTAAACAATACAGCTAGTTCATACTTAAAGTTAGATATCTTTGGCTGGTGGCTATGATCTTGGGGTGAGGACTGAATATGAACTAAGATGGTGCATTTCTTCCGTTACCACTGAAGTCCTTGAAAACCTCTTTCTTGAGTTTTCTTAGCTGCAGTATCATCGGCGTTACTTCACTTCTTGAATGCTGCCCACGAAGAACCTACTGTCTTCAAGTGACCTAGTTTATGGAGCAGCTATCAAACATACTGCAGAGCAGCATGACATTAACTCAAGTATGAATCTTTTGTTATACCTGCTCTGTCATAACCTCTGACGTCTAACTCATTGTCCTCTAATTAAAGCGTAACCTTGAGATCAAAGATGGGCAACGTGTAGACAGTGGAGAATATAATTTATCTCTCGAAGACATCGTCCTAAATAAATGAACTACCTTATGCACAGAGTTGTATATTGTGTTACTTCTTAATGGCTACTTAAGTCACTGTGAACAGTACTTCAGTTCAAAGTAAGACCAAATCCTATAAGTAAAAATAAGACAGAAGAAATATAACCAACAGAAGGCATTTAAGCACTTAACAACCTAGAAGAAAAGTTGCTATCTGTTGCAAATGAGCTGCTGTCAAAGAAGATTAAGCTCTGGGATGAAAACAAAAACTTTAAATTAGGAAAAGTCAGTTAGTGTGATATTGAGTCAAGTACTAAAGTGCTTTTTAGAGCTCAAAGTCAGGCAGAGAAGACAGAGGTATGTGAAGCCAGTCTCTAACCCACCTAATTTTTAATATACATGTACAGTAAAACCAAAACTTGGTTGATTTAGATTATACCTCCTCTAAGCCAGCCCATAACCTGCCAATATTCATATAATTTTCACAAGCATCATCTGCTGATCCCAACACAAGAACTATTGAGGCCACAGTTCCCACTGTGATATCTTTTTCCTTTAGATGAGAGAGCAGGCGTTGCCTCCAGCTTGGGCTGAGTGTAGCTGCTGCTCCCGGCAGACGCTGGAGCCTGCTGTAGCTGTGGCTGGAATCCAAGGCCTCAAGCCTTTATCACAAACACTGCCAGATCATCCTGACGTTAACAAATTAGCCTACTGTTTTTAGATGATACGTATTAGTTGTGACCCATTGGCACGTTCATACTTGACCTGTTTGGTCATTTGTTTTTACAAAATGCAGCAACACAGATGATTCCTTGACCTAGTGTCAGTTACACTGGAGCCAGCTCCAAATTAATGCTTAGTAAACATAAACATTTAATAAGGTAACTGTTACAGTAGGTCGGGTGAGTTCCAACCACTGCCAAAATGAATGGTTCAGTCCTGAAAGGTTATTACTGTGGAGCTTTTCTTATGACAGTATCAGCAGTGACTCTCCCACCAATGAGACTTTGATCAGATGAAAGCATATTGACCATATTGTCATTCCAAATGTTCTCTTAGCTCTTTAAGAGTTAGAAGCCCAAGGTACTCAGGATTCAGGGACCCACTAAAGGCCTGGGACCTCCTGGCTAGAATGACTGAATCATAAAAAGCTTTTCCAGGATCCAGCCCTTTATTGGAATAATTATTAGGTCCTTCTTTCCCATTCCCCCTAACAAATTTCACAGAAACTGGCTTGGTAGCTTTTTGTGTAGTCCTGCTAACAGACAGACAAGCTGAATTAAGATAAAATAATAAGCACAGAGACTTGAGATAAAATATCTTTACAGCACGCAGTCTATTCAGGCCTCAGTCACTGTTTGTGCTGCTGTGTGACCGTGTCTGTCCTCATCTGCTCGTTGGCTCTGGTTTTATTCAGCTCATTGTTTTCCCATAAGTCTGTCTGTCTGGGAGGCGGCGTCAGTGTCTGTATTGATTATTGGTGGCTGGAAACCAACATCTGCACCAATAAAAGCCTGAGGGCTTTGAATGGGTTGCTCGGACCATTGATTTAAGGAAGATGAGGACAGACAGAGGTGATTGTTTGTGTGTAGATTACACATAGATTGCATATTTATTTCTGTGGATTCACAGGCTGTAGTTTGGTTATTGTCTTGTTATTGCCTTATTAAACATTAGCTTTAATTTATTGCCCAGTGTATACCGCATACAGCAAATGGCTCCATCTGATCATCAGAACTGTTTGTCAAATTATCGTTGCAGTTTTCCTTTGGTACAGTTTAAAATACACGTTTATAGTCCAAATGCATTTAAATTATGAAACTGAGGCATTTGAAGACAGCACATAAACTAAGAAACCTGCATATAAGGAAACACAAGACAAGATGGGTCCTGGGTATCTGGTTAATGGCGCTTTCAAAATAAAAATACTTAGATGTAACATGCATATAAAATCTGTACCCTATGTTGTGGTTGGTCTTGATACTAAACTAAAATCATGTTTCATGTCATTAATGTTGCAGGAATGTAGTTATAAACCACTGAAGTATCAGGTCAAGTCACTGAAACACTTCTGGTCACATCAAAGCCTTTGCAGGCAAGCCTCAGCAGCCAGCTTGATAATGCCCCAGGCAATTATTTAATGAGTGCAGGTAAATGAAAGGGTGTTGAGAGAGCCATAACTGCCCTTTCAGTGTTTACTGAAACAAACAAAAAAAACTGCCTATGTAGAACTTCCAGTCAAATCTGACCAAACTATATAAACCGTTTGCTGAAACTTATCCCCTAAAAAGGTTACTTTTTTTTTTCTTTCTCCAAACCACCCTGTGTCTATGCAAACACAAGACTCCCGCTTTAACTAAAATGAATACAGCTGATCCTCAGGGGTACATGAATGTTTGTATCAGAACTTCCAGCTGTAGATTTGAATACATTTAAAGTCTAAATGTCAAGGTTCATCAATGGTAGGAGACTGTGGTCCAACGTCAGTGTGTGACATTAAAAATGGTCAAAATTCCCATAAACGCTCCTAAACCTTATGGAAAGCCTTCACAGAAGAGTTGAAGCTGTTATGCTGTAGCTGCAAAGGGTGGGCCGACATCATATTAAGCCCAGTGCATTAAGAATGAGCTGCTACTCAAATTCGTATCCGTGTGAAGGCAGATGAGCGAATACTTTTGGCAATAGTGTAACTGTTTTAGGTGCTTAACTTTTCCTGCAACACTTGCGGTCTTTGAAAAGTGTGTAAACTTTAAATGTTAATTGGTTTTTAAAATAACCTGATTGTTAAAGTGGAATTTTATTGGCTTTAAATATTAAAAACAAAAAGAATCTTCATTAACTACACATTAGAAACCAGAGGACATTTTGACTGTTCTTTTGTATTCCAGTGAAGCTCACTTACAGCTGGAGCTCTGCCAGAGCCAAATCCTGTGCAACCCAATAAAGCAATCCTTCTACTGTCTAATTTCTTTTTCATTTCCCCTGTTTGTCCTGTTGAAAGGATTTCTTTCTTCTTATTTCTTTGAGTATTTCTGTTGAGTGGAAGACGGGGGGTAAAGGTACAAATGCCTGTTAATGTTTTTTGTCAGAGCTGGGTTCAGATTGTTTGCAGGTTCAGCAGTGAATGCCAAAGTCATTAGAAATTTTTAAACTGACATTAATTCTCCGTATTTACCATAATGGTAAAATCTTTTTAGAAGCTACGTCATGGTAAACCACATGCAGACTGTCATATTGTATGTTCTCATTTTCCCATAGATTTTTAAAAATATTTTAAATCAAAATATCCTATATTTAATTTCTTATTAAATAGCAAGAGTGCAAAAATGTTACAAGAAATTGTTGCAAAAAAAAAAACCCAACCATATCTCTCATTGCCACTTGCTATACTGGGAAAGTTCTACTTTTCTACAAACTCTGATTTAACATCTGCCACCGAGGAGTCTGTTGGATAATATTAGATCTGATGGGTTTAATTGCAGTGCCACATCTCATCAAGATGGGAAGGGAATAAGATAGACAGGGGGGAGAGTGGAGGGAGACAGGAGAGGATGGGTGATGGGTTTAAAGCAGAAAAAAAATAGCAGAAAAGGATCAAGGTCTGTCTTTTCAAATGAAGCCCGTCTGATTAATCAGAAGTAAATAATATCATTATATCAAAATCAGTGTGTTTCTTTCTGCTTTTTTTTCTTGGAGGCTTGCTCTCGCAAACAGCATGCTATGCTATGCATTTCTATCTTAAATGGTGATTTGTGAGTCTTACACAATAGCTATAAATTCAAGGTCAAAAGAGCATTTATGTGAGTGGACGGGTGAGTGATTCATCAGTGGGTGAGTAAATGAATGAACTTGTGTCTGCGAGTGATTGAGTGAGTTATCGTGCGCCACAGTGAATGAGACGAGGGAAATTGAGTGAAGAGAGAGGGCTGAGGGTCATTAAGACTGTGCTAAATTTGATTTAACAGCAGGGTTAGATAGCCTTGGATGAATTGTTGGGGCCTGATTTAGACTGTTAGGAGTCTCTGCTGTGCCCCACAATTTTTTGACCGGACTTAATGTGATATTAGGAAGACTAATACGCTATGCCCACAGTCTTAAGAAGGAAGGAGTATTTGTCTCATTTGGGAAAGGATAAATGTGTTAGCTACTATATATACATTTTATGGATAAAAGTGTTGGGCTACACCTCTTAATCTTGGAATTCAGGTGTCCCATCGCCACAGTATCTATAAAATCAAGCACCCAGCCATGCAGTCTGCATTTACAAGCATTTGTGAAAGAGCTCAGCTGTAAGTGGTATTACTGCAAAATGAAAGAGTTCAGGAGCCACAGTAACTCAGCCATAAAGTGGCAGACGATGTGCAGTTATAGAGCGAGGTCTCTGAGCGCTGAGGCACATGGTCACCATCGCTCTGCTGACCCAATAACCGCTTCCAGTTCCAGACCTCCTCTGGCTGAATGAGTTGCGATGAAACCTGGAAGATGTTTCTTCCTCATGCTTTAGCTCATCTTCAAGTTGTGTTTGCAAACATTCATTTCTGCACTACTTGCTGCGCACCTGCACGTTAGCACTTTCAGTCTTGTGAGCATTCATGCAAGTTAGCATTAAGCTCAAAGTACAACTGGGCGTGTGTTACTTTATACGAACAATTTTCCTAAATCATACTTACCTGTGCCTTCTATACTACTTTCCTAAATCAAAATACAGAATTTGAACCTCACATTTTTTTCTGTAATTTTTTGGCTGCGTGAATGCTTGCAAACAACAATCAGAAGAATCAGAAGAATTGTACAAGTTTATGATGCACTCAGACACTTTTAATGTTTTACCCTCGAAACAAGCTCTTGATATTTGTCCCGAGAGTAAAACATTAAAAGTGTCTGAGTGCATCATAAACTCGTATAATATAACCTAAACACTTGAGACAGAAATGATTACAAACATGTACAATATAAACATTTTAACTGGTCCTGTTGAGGCTGCTGCATCAGAGAAGCTGCCAGCATCCTGTGCTTAAGTTCCTCACAATTAAAGATGAAATGAAACTGATATAAAATTCTAAAACAAGAAGACAAGAGAAGTGGTATAAATAAAAACGGAATAGTCATCAAATTAAAACCAATAATGCACATTTTACTTCTGGTGTATAGAGTGCAAAAGAGCATCATCAAGATTGGAGTTTACATGCTTCTTTTATTACAAACACAACAGCTGTATTGTGAAACAGTTGTATTGTGATGCCATCATTTGTATAAATATATTGTGTTTTCTTTAGGAAAAATCTACATTGGGAACAAAAAGGAGATTGCGGAGAGCAGAATCCCTGAACTCAACACGTACATGAAGGTAATCACACTGAATTTTCATGCACAGCGCAGTCTTTTCAAATTCTCAACAGAGGAAAAAATTGTTGGCATGCCTGCATGCAGCGTGCAGTGCAGTAGCCTACAACGCAGTGGGCTGAGCGATGCTGTAGGTGGATAAGCACTGACTCGGATATTTCAGCAGTAGTTTGCAGATCGAGCTCAACGCGTAGGCGTTGCTGCTCTCTTCTCTTTGCTCTGCCCTGTGCCCACATCACGTCTGACTGACTGTAGTTGTGGGACTTTTGACATGTTTCAGTGTTGCTCCATCGCTAAAAACATGATCAGGTTCTCCTTCTCCCACTCACTCACTTCTCTTTTCTGCTCAACTCTTTTTTTCCCCCACAACCTACGTCGCTCTCTCTTTGCCACACTCTCTCGCCTTCGCTCGCCTTACACTTGTAATGCTTCTCGCTTCATCTCCACTCTTTTCATCCACGCCTTCTCTCCCACCACCCTACCTCTCCTTCTCCTCTTCCATCAAACTCCCACTCTCTTTACACCCCTTTTGTATCTGCTGACGTCTCAATTCACCCACCCTGATTTCCCTCTTTTTACATCATTCCTCATTTCATCTTTCTTACATGTCTTTATCTTCCATCCCATTTTTTTTTCAGTCCACTCTCGCGCCACTCATCCCTCATTCCATCTCTCTCTGTCTCAGAGGTTGCTGGGTTTGCCAACATGGCTGTTGCTAGACGAAGCTCTCAGGATGTTTTTCTACCAGACTGAACAGGACTGCGAGCACCAGCCACGAGCTCTGAGGCGCCTCCGCCCACCTACCCGCAAAGTGTAAGCCCCACAGTTTCCCGTGATAACACACCTAAAACACAGAACAGTCCTTTAGCATCAGGTCAGCTGTCACCATGAAGAAATAATTTCTACTTGATTCAGCCCTCTTTTCTTTTTATTTTGCTTGGAAAATGGGAAATAGGTGCAGCAATTGATTGAAACATGCAAATACATTATATAAGGCAAAAACAGAGTTTGTGCAATTCTAATGAGCTTGAAAGTCAATACTTGGTATGAACACCTTTATCCTTCAGCACAGCCTGAACTCTCTGAGGCAGCTTTTATGTAATTTCTTTTAAGCAGTCTTCAGGAATAGTTCTCCAGGCTTCTTGAAGGACATTCAAAGCTCTTCTTTGGATGTTATCTGCATTTTGCTGCCTTCTCTGTCAGGATGATCCCACACTGCTTCAATAATGTTGAGGTCCGGGCTCTGAGGAGGCCAATCTATGACTGATAGTGTTCCACTGTGTGTGGTTTTTGTGTCCAGGAATGCTTTTACTGCATTGGCAGTGTATTTGGGATCATTGTCATGCTGAAAAATGAAGCCATTGTCAATCAGATGGATTCCAGATGTTATTTCATGGTGGATTCAAATCTGATGATACTTTTATGTGTTCAAATGCCGTTTGACAAGATCTCCAACACCACTGCCTCCACTGTGTTTTACAGATGGCTACAGACACTCACTGCTGCTCTCCTGACCTCCTCCACACATTTGACAATTTGAGCCAAAGATTTCGAATCTGGATTCATTTCTTCATAAGACCCATTGCCACTGATTTTAGTGCAGTTCTTGTGTAATGTGGCATACCTCAGCTCTTTCTCCCTGTTTTCCTTCCTTAAGAATGGCTTCTTAATAGTCACCCTTCCACTGAGGCTTCAGTGAACAGTAGATGGATCAGCTGATGCATCTCTCAGGTCCTGTGTCAGGTCTTTGTTGGATTTTTTCCTGTTTCCTGGGACATGACTCTCACATACTGTTTATCTAGATATACTATATTGGCGAAGTATTTACTTTTTTTTAGGCCTGCCAATTCTTTATGTGCCCTGTTTTAAGGGCACACTGCACTCCATGCAGCTTGTTGGTGCAAAAATATGCCTGTCAAAACTGTGTTAGCTTTGGCTTGAAAATGAGTGAAAATCAGCCAGTGTCCAAAGCAGCACTTTGAAAGACCTTTAGGAATCCCGGAGAACCGGAGAACTCGACAAAGTAAAAAATGTGTGGTGGCTTGAGGGTTTTGCACAGTACTGCATATACAAAGTATTTAATGGAGACGTAGCCCGAGTGAATCAGGTTTAAAGCTGAAGCATCTGCAAATAATGACAAAGGAAGGTAATTGTTGGGCTGCTTTCAGGACATAAATATCTTTGAAAATAAATGAAAGAACCTGCAAGGTTAAAATGTGTCTTTGAACTGTGAAATATCAGAAGCATTTTGACTCCTCAAAAGGAAAACCTCCTCATTTAGCTTAAAAAAAAACTTTTAAAATGAACCTAATTAAGATCAATCTAGTGCAATTTGGTCTTTTAAGGATCGTGTTCCCTCATCTCAAATAAATGTGCTCTGAAATGAAAACAGTTACAGCAGACAGGATGCAGGTCTTGTATGAATT
Organism: Andinoacara biseriatus; assembly: GCA_015108635.1. Lineage (NCBI taxonomy): Eukaryota > Metazoa > Chordata > Actinopteri > Cichliformes > Cichlidae > Andinoacara > Andinoacara biseriatus. The sequence continues at coordinate 32,648 of VUQJ01044675.1, read as the reverse complement.
GGAAGAGGTAGGACGAAGGCGGGGCTCCAGCAATATCATTTGCCTCTCTGAAGAGGGAGAGAGAAGAGAATACATTTTCCCCAAAATGCATAAACCCAGGAGTGCAGCTTTCCATAAATATTTAAACTGGTTGTTCTTGCTTGAAGGTATTAGCACTTCAGAGTCAGTTCCCCCCAGATGAGATGCACAAGCACAGACACAACCTATTTTATGATACAGCTAACGTGATAAACTTTTGTTCTATTTTTTAAAATAACTCCTGCCATCGTTTAATGAATCGAAATCCTTAAACTTGACTTCTGTAACTCCTCCTGGAGGATGAGAGAGAAAACATCAGGAATGTTCATCACGGAACTTTTTAATTCAATATCTGCTGTTAACTTTGTGTACTTAATAAACACTGAAGTTCATTTAGACTGAAGATTCAGAGAGAAGAAACTTTGTATTTCAGTTAAAGTCTTGCAAGTTGGACACAAACAGAGAATAATGGCAGCGCTTAATTAGTGCTAAAATGATGCGCCGCTTATCTAAACCTGAAACTCAGCCCAAACTCTCGACCTTTCACTTAAAGACAAAATACATTCTGTGTGTGTATGAATTTGGGGTCATCTGATCACATATACCCACGGCATGTGTTTTTCTTATATAAGCTTTTACTTCCTCCAGAACAATGCATTAATAGGAATTTAACCCACACACAAATTCAAAATGAATATACTGAGGGATGAATAACTTTTCTTACCGAAAAACTGTGGAAAAACTGAAACGCTACTGCATTAAACACCCGAGCGTCTCGATTGTCTTAAACCACATGGAAACTCTTCAAGCTGTCACATGAGAGTTAGTCTTGGGTTGGTCATATTAGGAAGGTCTGCATCATCTTGACGCATAATGAGCCTTATTTCCAGGTCATAACTTAATCAGTGTTCAAAATTCATCATATTTATGTTTTTAAAAGGGATAAAATGCACTTATCAGGAAATATGATGCAAAGGACCTTCCAGAGGGGACCGTGTAAGTCAGTTTTATATCTTGTATATACAGTATTTTTTTTGTGGTGTTAAAAGGCTCTGCTCTGAGTTACAATAAATCTCCTTGGAGGATGAATTTCTCCATAAACATGCATGTATATTGTATCTTCATAAATAACCAAATTGTCAAAAT
>VUQJ01044675.1:0-16423 GCA_015108635.1 Andinoacara biseriatus | reverse complement strand
CACTAGTAGTATGCCTTTTGTTTTTTAGGGGTGGGTGAGGTTAATGCAACACTTACAACTTGTGAAAAGTTGACTGAGTGTGTTGAGTTAGTCAGTGGACAGAGTGGTTGTGGGTGGAAAACGTGACAATTCCAACTGGCATGCTGGTGCATCAAGGTGAACATTTCAAACACACCAGAGTGATGCACCAAAGTAACAGTTCTGGAAACTGAGAATTCCAGCGGATGCAAAGCTGCCAGTGAGAAACAGACTTCATCACTAGCTGCTGTGACGATGCTGCCCAGTGGCCAACAGAAAGGAGAGTGACTGAAGTGAGCAGCTGTGAAGTGTTGATGCAGAGCATGAAGCCTGCAGGCTGGGACTGGACTTCAGCTTTGTCTTTAGGGGGGACTTACAGTATACTGTAGTAGAGCATACTCAGCCCTTGAATGCAGTAAGTAATAATCTCTGTTGCTTTTCAGTTGATGTCACTTAAAACAGATAGTACATCTTACAAACTGGGATCGCGCAACTGGTGGGCATTTTCTATACATGAGAGTATGTACAAAATAATCAGCAGGATCCAGGTTTATTTGGATATGATCCATTCTAGGGACTATATCAGGATAATGTGGTTTGTACAATTAGTGGTCCTCAGATTTTTTTTTAAAGTAATGTAACCCCCTTTAAATCTGTTTTCAGCCAAGTACAACAGTGCAACACTTTTCCTTTATCAGTAATGCTGCTGTGCTTGGGATCATTGTCCTGTTTCATGACCCAGTTTGTACTTAGCTGTCAGACAGATGACCTCGTATTTGACTCTAGAATACTTCGGTATACAGAGGAGTTCATGGTTGGCTCAGTGACTGCAAGGTGCCCAGGTCCTGTAGCCTGCCCTCCATTACCATGTGTGACAGCTGGTATGAAGTGTTTGTGCTGATACGTTGTGTTCAGTTTTTACCAAATGTGATGGTGTGCATTATACCCAAAAATCTTATGGTCTGAGTACACCCTGGACGGGTTGTTAGTCTACCTCAAGACTAACACAGACAGACAGATACATGTGCACAAATACAATTTAAATATTATAAAATTTTCAAATTTAAACAGGGACCTAGGGACATGTTTACTAAAATTGTATTTAATTTATTTAGTAGATGTCAAAATATTTCACAGCATAAATGAAAACGTTGACCTGCTAATGGTGAACAAACAGGGCAGACTTCTTCACTTCACAGTGCACTCAATGTATTTCAGTCTAGCTCAAAGCTGCATACACATCGTTACCAATAATGCACCATGAAAGACAGAAAACAGCTGTCATTAAGGTGTGCTGCTGTTTTTGGAATCACTGATATAAAAGATCTTGCACCGACTAACCTTTTCCTTATTTTTGCCTCTCAACAACAGTGCAATCAGAGCTGAGAATCACAACTATAAAGGTACCTAATCTTTTATTTCATGTCATATCTTTGGGAATGCAAAAATAAAGGTCAAATAAATCCCACTGATTCTCTTTTTACATCTGTTCTTTCAGCAAGAGCCATATACAATGTCCAAAGGCACACAACTGGAAGGCTTTTGCATGGACCTGCTCTCTGAAATAGCCAAGAAAATGGGCTTCAAGTACAAAGTGCAGCTGGTGAAAGACAGCGCGTATGGCAGACAGGATGAGAGCGGGAACTGGAATGGAATGATAGGAGAGGTGGTGAGAGGGGTAAGCAGCAAAGCATTCTCAAAAGAAGTGAATATGTGGTGTTTTTGAAAGGGTTATATAGTAAAAGTAGATCAATATGATGTTGAACCTAACTACCCCAAGAAGTGTCTAGGAAGTTTGCACTTTATATATCTGACACTAGCCATATGTATTTATCCCTACAGGAGGCAGACCTCGCTATTGCACCGCTGACTCTCACAGCAGCTCGGGAGAAAGCTGTGGGAATGACCAAACCATTCATGCAGACAGGAATCAGTATCCTGCTGAGGAAAGACATTTCAGAGGGAGCAGGCTTCTTTGATTTCCTATCCCCCTTCTCAGCACAGACCTGGGTTGGCATACTCATTGCCTACCTGGGGACGGCTGCATGCATCTTCATAGTTACTAGGTTGTTCATGAAATATTTTTGATTTCTTTATATATGATTATTAATGTGAATTCTTGTTTGAGGATATTGCTGTATTTTGGCAGTGGGTTACTCTGAGTGCTGTACCATTAACAGTGAACACTTTTCATGCAAATTGCAGACTCAGCCCTTCTGAGTGGAGCCAGCCTCAGAGTGAGCAAAACCGATTCAGTCTCCTCCACAGCCTTTGGTACACAGCAGGAGCTCTGACTCTACAAGGTTAACGGCAAACACAGATACCACCACAATACAATAAATAAGGAGTAGGCATTTTTTGAGCCTGTTTTTGTGTTTCAGGTGCTGGTCCTCATCCCAAAGCTCTTTCAGGGCGTGTCATCTGCAGCAGTTGGTGGTTATTTACCATTGTCCTCTTGGCTTGCTATTTCTCCAACTTCAGCTCTGCTAAGGCCCCAGATTCCTCTCACCTGATGGTGAAAGGATTTGAGGACTTGGCCAATCAGGATGTGATTGAATATGGCTGCCTAGCTGGCTCGTCTACACTTGCTTTCTTTAAGGTGAGTATGGCAGTCCTAAAGCCTGTTGGTAAGCTGTCTTTTCTCTCTAAGTATAATTTTTTTCTTTAATCAGAGTTCAAACAACCCAGTGTACCGCAGAATCTATGAGCACATGGAGAGGACAAAGAGTTTTGTGTCAACTATGGATGAAGGTGTTCAACGTGCAAAAGAGGGCAACTTCGCCTTCATTGGAGAGTCTGTTTCTCTGGACTTGGCCGTCGCGCGTCACTGTGAACTGGTCAGGGCGCATGAGGTCATTGGCATGAGGGGATACAGCATTGCTGCTGCCCTTGGTAAGGTTGCTTATTTTTGAAACCCTAATTAAACAGTGAACTTTAAAGAAAAGATGGAAAAATCAATATCAGTACATGTACCAAAATGATCATTTTCCCCAAGGTTCTCCAATCATAAAGAACCTCAGTGTGGCAATCCTGCAACTAAGTGAAGCAGGGGAACTGGCTTACCTGCGAAGCAAGTGGTGGGCAAGCAGCTGCATAGCAGACAAGGGCAAAGTGTCAGCGCTGCAGCCACATAACCTCAAGGGGATGTTTCTGGTGCTTTCCCTCGGCCTTGGGCTGGGAACACTCATTGCTGTCCTGGAGCTGACCTTCAAGAGTCGCAGAAGTGCAGCAGAGCACAAAGTATGTGCAAGTGTGTGGTCACATATGAAACAATGTGTGTGTGTTTGTGTTTATTCTGTAAGATTTTAAATTCTTTGATCAGCTTGTTGGCCGCAGCAGTTCTTCAGACATTACATTGGTTACAGCTTAAAGCATCAACGTTATTTATGAAGTGGATCTCAGAAAATACACATGACTGAGATGTCTACTCATCCACAAGGTCTTATTTGAATTAAATTAATTGATGCAATAAAATATGTTGTTTCGCTGATGTTTATCGTGATTGTATGTCCATCCCACAGAGGTCATGCTGCTCTGCACTGACTGAGGAGCTGAGTCTGCGCTTGAGGACCAGCAATGGGAACAGATCCCAGGAAAATGCAGATAAAGACAAGGAAAAAGCATAGAAGCATTTGGGAAATTTACCTAGTCTGAAAGGTGTGTTTTGGTTTTAAGGCTGTTTTATTTTATTTTATTTTATTTTTGGTTTGGTTTAATAGTGCTTTAAAAAATTAGTTGAAAAAAATTTGACAGAAACATTAACTTTAATAACTCAGTAGCTTTTAAATCTCATTATTTACATTTTTAACTAAAACTCACACTTTATTCAGATGTGTAATTTATTGATACCAATGCTACAATTTCAATTTAAAAAAATCAAGCATTCCAATATAAAAACATTTTTAATTTCAGTTTATCCTTGTAAACTTGAGTTTTTGCTAACAAATTGTGCTCACATATTTAGTACTTTCTAAGTTCACTGTTTGTAACTATACATCAAGCTGTTTTGTACAGTTGGCAGTGGTGTCATGTGATTTCAGCAATTTATTTTCTTAAAAACTAGTTTATGCTTAAAAACTTTGATGATTGTAAACATCCTGGCAGGAGTAGAAAAGAAATAAAAAAATGTCTAACAGTGTTATACTCCTCTGTGTCTTCCATCATTCTAGAAAGAAAAGCTATTTGACTCGCCCGCTATCACCATCACTCCTCATTTTTTTGGTTGTTGATGCCTTTTTTTTTGATGTCTTCAGTGTCACAAATCTAAAGAACAAACACACAAAAAAAGAGTAAAGAACAAAAGGCCTGATTTAATAGAGCCACTTAGCTTTGAAGCGCTTTTAATTCTTTTGCACTCACCATCCAGAAAAAGCGGTGATTTACAGCGGATCTCTCTCATCTTCTGGTCAAAGAGGGCCTTCATCTCTCTCTGCAGAGTACCTTCATGTTGCTCTGCCCCGGCCGACACACAGGAAGCCACAAACTCCAGGCTGTCGGTGCTGCTGTCGCTGCTGGATGTGGTGTCCGACAGGCAGAGGCCGTTGGGTATGCGTCTCACTGGGCTGCTGTAGGTGCCATAGTTTTGTGCTCTCTGCGTCTGACAGTGGAAAGTAGGCTTTCGAATCACCATCGGTGTCTGAGCAGAGGTAGTTTGCTTTCGAGGGCAACTGCGTGAGCGGCCCTTTGTCCTTATTGGGGTGGATGGTCGGGGGGTCACCGGAGCCTCTAAAGTCCGTCTTACCCTTGCAGGGGATGATGGAGGGACAAGTGGAGCGGGTTTGGCTTCTGGCTGTGGCACAAGCTGAGGCTGAGGGACTGTGTCACTCTGATTATGAGTTTCTGGTGGTTGCTCAGGTTCAGTGTCTGGTTTTGGTTCTGGTGGTAGATCCTCGAGTGGTTTTGGCTGCTCTGGCTCAAGTGTGTGAACTGTCTGCTGCCCAGCACAGTTGGACTGTTGTAATTCACTAGGGTCATTTTCCAGCTCCTCTTGAATTACTGGATTTTGGCTGTCTGGAGCAGGACTGTCAGGAGAAGAAGTCTGACAAGAGGTCTCAAGGTCAAAGCTTTCAGCTATCACGCAGGGAGCAGCCCCAGTGTGCTGGGAGTCAGTGGAGGACATCCGGCTGAACATCCCTTTCTTATTCTTTTGTGGTTCAAGAATTTTCACTCTGTGAGCTCGCCTGACTGGTTCACTCATGGCCCCTTTGTGGATGGCAGCCTTGGCTGTGGGCCCGTGAACCAGATAAGATGTTTCCCCATTTCTGCTGTCCTGAGACATGGTTTCCGGATCCTTGTGAAAGTACAAAGCGCGTCCATCTTCTGAAGACTGGACAGAAAAATCTAGAGATGGCTGCCTTTGATGGCCCTTTATATGCTTCTGGGCTGCTTTTTGGATGTGTTTTCTGGCTGCTTGCACAGCATTTGCTGGTTTGATCTGTTACACAAAGGACACCAGAAATTAGAAGACAGGGTTTTCAAATGAAGATATGCAAATGTATTTTGAAATGCCTTACCTTTCCTGCCATGTCAATAATAGCAACATGAACAAAGATTGATGACTCTGCCATTTCTTCCAGGTAGACATGCCGGTAACCTAAAAAACAAGAAAACAGACCAACAACCCACAGGAAAAATGTAAAAACTCAAGCATAAATATTATGTGTCTCTCACTTTTTGATACTTAAACAAAAAACAAATCTGGCCCTCTGACAATGACAAATCATGAGGTTCATACGGTTTTGCTTCTGACATTAATCTCCGCCCATTCCACCCTGCCTGCGCCCTCTTCTTCACCTCTCTTGTGTGCTGTCCATTGCTTTGGATGGTTGACCCAGGTATTTAAACCTTCACTACCTCTAATCCTTGCATGTTCACCTTTTGACCTGTCTCCTTCTCCTTCACACGTTTATTCTATCTTGCTTCTACTGACTTTCAATTTAAAACAATGTAATTTAGAACCTTCCAGAACCTCACACAAGGTAAAGCAGGTATAAATGCATGTTTTCAAGAGTATAATTTCTTTACCAAGTATAAACAAGTGTAATTTTACTCCAAGTCGAATATGGATTTTTTTTTTAAATCAGGAAATCCACCTGGCATCATGCTGGTGAAAGCTACAGTCCTCTGTCCAATGAAGTCTCTTCCAATAGCGTCATGATCCCACACCTGGAATCGCACCAGGGCAATCTGAGGCATTTGGATGTTGAAGACTAGGGTCTCCTCCCACATTGGGTTGAAACCTGAACGAAAGAGATGCCACAAAGACTGACAAACACAAATTAAGCTTGGTGTGACGTGACTTAAACTGCAAGATGGAGCTTCAAACGTACCATTATCATGCACTACTCTAGTCTGCTGCTTGGAACAGTCAATAGGTAGGCCAATGATCTCAACTTCAACAAAGGGATCAATTATCTAAAAGCACAAAGAAAAACACAACTTCAGTGTTAAAATCTTATTTTAGGGCAATTTGATGATGATGCTTTGGCTTTATATCTACTATATTTGGGCCTGACCTCCCCTCTGTCACCAAACATGGAGTCTTTGGGTTTGGGAAGTTGCTGTCCACTAATGATCTTCAGCACTAACTGAGTTTTTCTGTGTCCTGGTAGGGGATCCTCCAACACTGGGTTAAAGGCACCTGATGAAAAGCAACAGTATTTACCAGGTTCTCATACAGGAAGCGTTGGCCTTCACTTAATAATCTGCAGAAATACTAACTGCGAGTGAACGCCACATACCTTTACACATGAACTTGGGCTTCAGAATATATCCACAGTTTCCATTGCTCGAGAACTTGGCTCGGTTCAGTTCAAGCATGCGACCTTCTGTTTGATAATTCATTGCAACTAAGACGACAACATGCATACAAGTTAAAAGCTTCTGCATTAACAACAAAAAGAGCCTCGTATTTAGTTTTAGTTGCAATCTTGTTACCCATATGGCATCCTGCATTCCAGTATGGTTGTGGGTTGAAGTTGCTTGAATCCACTCTGTAGTTGGATGGGTAGACTCTGAGAAGCTGGCGCTGATTGAAACGTACCAGCTCACCCGGTTTTAGCTGTAAGATCTGGTTCATTACCGTCTCATCTAGGGATGAGACCTGCCAACTGTTTGTATATGCTGCCAGAAAGAAAACCACAACAGGTGAGACATCCATTTTGAAAACTTTCAGTAAACTGGGGCGTGTGTAGGCAAAAGTTTCTGGTTGAATTTACCTTGTGTTTCTATGTCATGCACACGGACAGATTTTGTGTACTTGACCAGATCTGACAGAGCTCGGGAGAGCCTCATCGTTTTCCTTTTTCTAAGGAGACAGAGGAAGTCATACAAGTCATACAATCTCAGATATAACACATTTCAGATTAACAACCTTTATTGACCTTTGGTAACTGGGCTTACTTGGGATGGTAAACAATCTGAGCCCTCTCCCTGCTGCTACTGTAGTCAGATTCACCATCAGACATGGCCTTGTTTTTCACTCTCTTTTTTCTCTGAAAAACAAAACCAATGTTTTAAGCTAAAGTAGCCCAAAAAGATGACTGTCAGATTCTGCATTTTATCAGCTGACCTTTCTTTTGAAGCTCCTCATGATTGATCTTCCAAATCGTCTCTTCTTCTTAGGCTGATTAGTAGAGTTAATGCTATTCCCATCCTGAAAAAAAAAATCAAATTGCAAATTAAATTTTCTTTCTTTCTTTCTTTCTTTCTTTCTTTCTTTCTTTCTTTCTTTCTTTCTTTCTTTGTCTTTTTATGCTTAAATGTATCGTTTGCCTGTGGATTATCATCATCGTCGTCATCGTCATCGTCATCCTCTTCCTCTTCATTTCCAGTGTCTTCATCAGACACATCACCCTCCTCTGCATCAGGATCGAGGTTTGCGGGCAGCTTCTTCCCCTGAAAACAGTGAATTAATGCCTGGACTTTAGAATTTCATTCGTAACTGTGGCATGGCCGTGTGTTGTTTTTCTCAGTTGTATTTACAAAATTACGTTGGCTGCAACATGTTAGTACAACGGAAATAACTGATGGTTGTTATAATAATTCACTATGAAAACTGTGGCCAAGGCTCTGAAGATAATGATAGAAAATGCACAGAGCAGCACTCTTTCTATATGCTGTATACAGTTTTTAACAGTACAAAGTACAGTACATTAGTGCGTGTGGGCTCGTGATTGCAACTGATTGGGCAGGATTTACATTTAACATTTAACATTTGAGAGACTTTGTTATTGTGATACAGAAAAGAAAAAGACAAAGCAGGTTTTCAGCACTGTGCAGTACAAAGGAAAATGGACACACCTCAACAGACTTCTGGAGAGCTGCGTTCCAGAGATCCAGAGATTATGGAGAATACAGACAATGCCATCAACAGGTGTATTAAGACCTCATTGTAACTTGCCATTGAGCTATGCATCAACAGTATTGTTTAATTTCAAATTTTACAGTCACTCACCACTTCATTAGGTACATCGTGATTGCACCAGTCTCGACCTCTTTTTACCTTCAGAACTGCCCTAATTCTTCATGGCACAGATTCAACAATGTGCTGGAAACATTCCTCAGAAATTTTTGCCCATGCTGACATGATAGCATCACACTGTTGTTCCTGATTTGTCGGCCAGACAACCATGATGCAAATCTCCCATTTCACTGCATCCCAAAGATGCTCTATTGGATTGAAATCTGGTGACTGTGGAGGCCATTCGAGCACAGTGAACTCGCTGTCATGTTCAAGAAACCAGTTTGTGATGATATGAACTTTGTGACATGGCTGCATTATCCTGCTAGAAGCAGCCATCAAAATATGGGCACACTGTGGTTATAAAGGGATGGCCATGGTCAGCAACAATACTCAGGTATGTTGTAGACAAATAAACTTTAAGGTTTGACGTGCTGTGCGTTCAGAGATGCTCTTCTGGATGTTGCACTGGTTGTAATGAGTGGTTATTTGAGTTGCTGTTGCCTTCATCTGAGCTCAACAAGGTATTTTTGCCCAGAAAACTGCCACTCACTGTATATTTTCTCTTTTCCATTACAGTGGGTGGAGATATGTCTTTTTCTTTTCTGTATCACAAAAATGAGTAAAAATAGAGTGCAGAAAACCAGGACAGCTGATTCATTCACTTTGCAGATAATGACTGCAATGAAATAATACTTGCCTGCTTTCAGTGTCAGCTGAGATAGTACAGTTTCTACTTTCAGATTTGAGAAATGTACCAATTGAAAGTACAAGCAAGTAAGCAACCAAAAAGCCCCCCCGAAAAAAAACAAAACCCCCACTACCTACTGTAACCAGGTGAGGTCTAAATAGCATATGGCTTTGTGTAAAAAAAACAACTGTACCTTGACTAAAATCTTTCCTTTCAGGATCTCAGGGGATGGCAGCTTTTTGCATTCATGCGTGCTGACATTGCTCAGATCTAGTTTGTCCTGCAGCACCTCTCTCAGATATTTAGCCATCTTTTTCTGCTGAGGCACAGTGCAGTGGTTCTCTATGGACAGGATCACGGGGTACCTGGGAGTGAGGTGATAATAACTGAGCTACTGTGCGGGTGTAACATACAAACGCAACACTTTCCACAGTAACAGCTTGACATGATTTAGAGCTGCAGCAGGAATAAAATAAATTCTTACTGTGATTTTGTGAAGGCATATTTGTCAATTGTTTCAATTACATCTTTGAAGAGAATTTTGGATGTCAAGGTGTAACCATGATGGACAATAGGCTCTCCATCGGGTCCATCCCAGCAGTCCACTAAGAAAGGAGAAATGGAGAGGAAAAGTGTTGCTAAAAATCTGTAATGTCATAAAATCACACATCAAAACAGCTTAGTTTCTGGATTTGCTGGCTCTCACCCTCCACACAGCGACAGCCTGCCTGCAGGACGTAGGCATACATTTCCACTCTAGACTGAGAGAGCAGCTGGTCTCCTGACAGGTAGGTGTTGTGAGATGTGGCAATGAAGTAGTTATTTAGAGGCTGCGTCATGTCCTGGTTTACCTGATTGTGCTCAGGGTTGAAGATATCGCCTGCAGGGCTCCGCATGTAGTTGGTAAAACCTATAGGAAGACAGTTTTGGAGCTTTGATTTTATTTACACACTGAAAATCATGTATGGTTTATCTGACATGTAATAATAATAATGATTCACTGGTCACAGGAACACATACCATCAATACCCAGTACCATATGCTGGAGGTTCTCAGGACATGGCTCAAATTTGGCCACTATGTCCACAAGATGCTCTCTGGTCAGGCCTCGCATCTAGAAACCAAACAAGTTGAAGAAGATGAAACAACCTTTATTGTCCCACAAAGGGGGAAATTCAAGTAAAATTGTGCTGTGTTATCATCTTTTAGATCCAAAAGTTAAAGGCTCACTGCAAACTGGCATTAGCAATGATTTAAGAAGTTCTTTTAAAGTCCTTTATTGGTGGTTAAAACTCAGTTTCAGGACTTCACAATTGTATCTTGCACTACAGCGTTTGGTTAAAATTAATTTTAGCTTCTTCTCTTGTTTTGTACTTTTCAATTCATATTAGACATATTAGACCCTAAACCTACTCTAATTTTGTACATTGTATTCTGTTATTTATTTTTGCATGAAAATACATTTTAAAGAGAGATATAAATAGTATCAGAAGCAGTTACGTTGAGATCAGTGTTACTCTTTTTACTTTTGGATACCTTCTGTTCATTTTCCAGGAAGCGTGCAAGGTCATTTAGATCCAGGACTTCCTTCTGATTGCTGTAGGAGATCAGAATCAGGTAGAGGTCTCTGCGTGTGGAAATCATCTTGTAGAAGGAACAGAATTCATCAAAGCCCAGAGAGCCCTGGTTTTCATCTGTGTCTGCTTCCTGTAGACAGTGACAAAAACCTTTTATGAGCCAAAGATATCTCTCTCAGTGCCTTCTTAATGATATATATATATATATCTCACTATGAAAAAAAAAAAGAGCTCATTCACAGGTGGGGGGAGGGTAGTGAGGGCTACTGCAACCAAAGCAACATTGCGACGCAACAAAAGCCATCTGTGGCAGCCATATGGGCTTCCGGTGATACCCTGCTACACTGTTCCACCAAAACACTGAATATACATATTTGTCTGCCGGCTCCATCTGTAGCTTGTTATGCTTCTCTGTATACAATCATGGGAAGATCACACGGAGAACAGTCCTCGTAAGGATTTTCCATATTTTTTTTTTTTTACTTCTACTTATATTTTCCAGTTTAGTTTCTTAAGGCTGCCACAGTGTTAAAAGTGCACCTACTGAAAAATTTGCCATGAAATTTAGTTCTGATGTGTATATTTCTCTTAGGAGCAATTACTGTCAATGCAAATATAAGCACGCCAACAAGACTGCAAAACAAAGGCAGCGAATATGACAGCAGCAGCAACATAACATGCTCAACGATCATTTATTATTATTTATTTAAGTCTTACCTGAAACATATCCCTGACTTTCTGTCTGGGTAAATTCACATTGAGCTTGTGGAGCAGCTGGTGGACTTCTCCAATGCTCAGGGTGCCATCTCCATTTTTATCTGCTTCAGAGAAGGTCTGCTGTAACCATGTTCAACTGCAGTTAAGGCTGAACCCTAAGCTAAATGATCAGATTAGCCAATATAAAGTGATATGTGATATTACGCAGTTGTGTGTGTGGCTGCATAAAGGATATTGATCACGGGTGCGCTGCCTCCGAGCCAAACTGTCTTCATCACTGATACCAGCCATGAGGTATTTTAGCCCAGTGATCCAGGTGCGGGTCTCCTCTGCGTTGGTGGAGACCAGGTCCAGGGACTTCACACGATCCCCGAAATAAATACTGAAGCAGCAGTTTGGGTCAAAACGGTTGTCTGCGTAACGCCTGAAGATCTCTGACTTTTTCCCCTCACACACCTCATGAATGGAATCAATAGTTACTGAAATATGAAAAGAGAGTGGTCACTGCAGCATTAAAAACAAGGTGTACAGCATCAGTAGTCAAGGGACTGTTTTTTCTGTTTTTTTTTAAATAGAAAATAATATGCAGTACTTTGAAAAAGTCTTGAGCAACCCCTCATTTCTTTACATTTTGATAGGGAAATGGAAAAACAGGTGCAGCAATTTATTGAACCATGTGCACTCACTCATGGAAATACAGCAGTTTTTACAGTCGTAACAAGCTTGAAAGTCAATAATTGGTATGAGCACCTTTATTCATCGACACAGCCTGAACTCTCTTGGCCAAGCTTTCTTGTAATTTCTTTTAAATGGTCTTCTGGAATAGTTCTGCAGAGTTGAAGGACATTTGAAGCTCTTCTTTGGATATTGGGTGTTTTTTGTTCTATTATTTGTTAAGATGAACCCACACTGCGTCAATAATTAGAGATACAGGCTCCGAGGAGGTCGGTCCATGTTTTTGTGTTCCATTGTGAGTTTTTCCACTGCTAAACATGTCCTTGTTGATGAAAAAAAAATTTTTTTTAATGCTTTTCATGTGCTATCTTTGACATTTTTTACTGACTCGACTAAAAAAAGGGAAACAAATTATGTCTGTGACATGTCGCTAGTAGCAAAGTGCTTGAAGCTATAATTTAAAATTGGTTCTTTTCTAAGTTGTTTGTTTTGTGAAGACACAACTCTGGTTCATCCCTTGAGTTAGGTACTTTTTTTTTTTAATGCTTGAAAGATTTATAGTTCGGTGTTAAGTGGCTTAACAAATAACACACATTCCTTTGAAAATGGTCAGGCACAAGGGCTGGCCTGAAAATGAGTGAAAAAGCAGCCAATGTCCAAAGAAAAGCTTTGAAAGCCCTTCAGAAAGCCCAGAGAACTATGGCTCAAAGCCACATTAGAAATTGACTTGGAAGCAAAATTGAAAGAAATGAGGGTTGGCTCAAGACATTTGCACAGTACTGCCGATTGTCTACGGTCATATGTCATTCATTTATTCTGGATTTTTTTTAAAAAAAAAAAGGTATAGTCGGGTTAAAAATGCTGCCTAAAATTTTATTGGAAATCTGAAGATATTGAATATGTCAGGTTTTTACAGAACAGAAATCCAACTCATCTGGTAAATCTGTCGGCTTTTTTGGTGCAGCTGAAAGAAACTCTGAGCTCAGAAGATCATAACTAACAGGAGTTATAACTGAAGGGCAAAAACATTCACTCAAAGCAGCTTTTACCCAGTTGAAGGGTTCACACCTAAATTGTGACTTTAAAAAAAATCATAAACAGTAAATAAAAGTGTGAACATTGAACTTTTGGATGTCACCAAACTAGTTTTGCATTTGTAATTCTGGTCTCATTCTCACTTTTGGCCTTGTCGTGTTTTCTGGAGGGTCGCCACCGGATGCAGGACTTGTGCTCGTCCAGGTAAAAGAATCGCAGCAGTCCTTTCTTCTTCCCCTTCATTTTGGTCATCTGAGTGCCGTTCTGCATGGTGCACATACACCTCTCCACTGCAGGAGAGCACGAGGAAAACCATTATGAATCAAAGGTCCAGCAGGCAGTCAGTTTCTTGAGTCAGAAATCCACTGCGATCATCATGTTGTGATATATTTATGGCCAACATCAGAAGTGCCCAGGCATATCAAATCTTCAATTTAACATGAAACCTTATTATGCTGGGACTCAGTTCATAACGAAAAATATGCTGTTGGTGCCTAAACCACACCATTAAAAAGTCAAAAAAAGAATTAGAGATTTGTCATAAAGCATTATTTTATGAGATCATTGGCTGAGTCACACAGATTTAGGTTCCTAATTATGTGTTAATAATAAGAGACATTCTTTTTTTCTTTTTTTCTTCTCTTAAAAGAAACACCTTTCTTACAGTCAGATGTATCACAGTGTTTTTCCTGACTATCCTTCACTGATTTTCCTTGAAACTGTTGAATGGTGTGTGCACACCACGTATACTGAGAACTCATTAAACTGATTCAATTTGTTTTTTTTTCTCGTAACAATGAGGTCATTATCAGGTCATTTGTTTATGTGTTGTGTGTGGGTAACCTTTGTTTGTAATCTGAAGCTCAGATGCATGTGACGCAACCTGGCACATCATTGAGGCTAATCCTAAAGGATTGTCTACTGTCCATATGCCCATTATCTGCTTCACCGCTTCTCTGTTTTGCTGTACGTGCTAGTCCCGTGTTTTGAAGGCTATTTGCAAGTACATATCACAATGAATATTTCAAATTTACAAAAATAAATTAAATATCTATCGATATTTTGTGTTAGCTTAAGTGCTTTTTAATGATCAGTGAATGAATATTACCTATCTGACCCAGTCTCCATTTAGGCTGTGCAACCACACTGCCACCAATCCAGAAGAACTCCTCTGCGAGTCGGGACACGGATGCTTTCTGCCAAAGTTTTGGGGAGCTCATAATGGATGGAGTGGGTGAATTGAGTTGGCTCGAGCCAGGGTCTAATGCCTGATGAGTGGAGGCTTTAGCCGGGGAGGGGGAGAACATTCCTGGTGACAGAGATCCCAAAGACTGAAAGGTGGTCTTCTTTGTAGACAGAGAAGACAGTGGTGGAGTAGCACTGCATCCAGGAGACTGCGGTGCCATCGCTGGGCTGATGTTCATCCCTGAACTGTACATTTGGTTCCAGCTCTCCTGTCCCATCCAAGCCACGAGAACCCACCTTCCTCCTCACTCTGCTGGGCTTTTCAGACACGTTTCGTTGCAGTACAGGTCAGCATGTCCTCATCTTCTAGTTAAAGTATTCCAACAGGGGATCAGGGATCGACATTCCCAACCTGGAGGCTCATTTCTTGACATGTTTTGTCTGGGTTTCCAGCGTAGTGATCATCTGCTCTTCTTCTATGTATGTTTTGATGCAGAAAGGGCTCTCGGATTGGAGGAAGTGTGCACCTTGTTTGTGTCAGTAAATCTTCCTCAAGCTGTAATCCCAGAGTGAGGCTTCAGCCTTGCTTTCATGGAGGGATTTTCCAGTAAGCCTCTGAAGAAAGAGAGTGGGATAGGATGGCTGCAAATTTACATTTATCTTTACCTCTGAGAGTCACAGTTATCACAGAATGGAGACATTAAAGTAGATTTAATAATTGTGTTTATGATGGACAGTATTAGGCTTTAATGTCGGAGCCATTAAGCTATTAACAAGCTTGAAGTATCTTCAAAATGTGTGTAATGATTTCCCCCTAGAGGCAAAAGTGGGACATAGCGCAGACACCTCTACATCATAGAGCTTTAGTAGTTGTTAAGGCTCATTTTTCGATTGACACTTGAAGCTGTCAAACCAATAGGTGAAATCCCTCGTAATATTTTTAATTACACACAACACAAGAAGTATCAATTTTCAATTGTTATTATTTGCAAATGTTTTAGATGATTAAATATGTATCTACAGCTTATTTACAGATATTGTTGTATTGTTGCATTTTTACTTTAATTGGTTGAATAACTTTCCAAAGTACAAATGAACATGTAGGAGCCTCCTCAGATAAATATTTCCAGGCGCCACACCTTGCTCATGGAAGAAGATGAGAAGTAAGGATGTGTGTAGGTGTAGCAAGCTGGAGATGCAGAAGAATGCAGAAGATAGCTGTGGCATACACAATGGTTTTTAAGTATCAATGGCCTGTTTAAGGCCATGCCATTCATTCAGAGGTGGACTTGCTGGTGTGTTTTGGATCACTGCTCCTTCAGGATTTTCTGGTAGAGAGCAAAATTCAGAATTCCCATCAATTATGGTAAGTCAAGCAGGATCTGAAGCAGCAAAGCAGCCTCAGACCATCACACTACCACCACCATGTTTGACTGTTGGTGTGATCTTTTTACTGAAAAGCTGTGTTTGTTTTATGCCAGATGTAACAGCACTAAAACCTTCCAAAACATTCCACTTTTGTCTCCTCAGTCCACAGAATATATTCCCAAATTCTCAGAGATCATCAAGATGATTTTTTTATTTTTATTTTGGCAAATGTGAGCCAAGCCTTTGTGTTCTTTTTGGTCAGCAGTGGTTTTCTCCTTGGAACTCTCTGATGGATGCCGTTTTTGTCCAGTGTCTTCCTTACTGTTGAATCATGAAGTCTGACTTTAACTGAGGCAAGTGAGGCCTGCAGTCCTTTAGATGTTGTTCTGGGTTATTTTGTGACCTCCTGGATGAGTCTTTGATGTGTTCTTGGAGTCGTTTTGGTATGCCGGCCACTGCTGGGAAGCTTCAGCACTGCTTTTAGTTTCCTTCATTTGTGGATAATGACTCTCACTGTGGTTCACTGGAGTCCCAAAGCATTAGAAATGCTTTGTAACGATTTCCAGACTGACAGACGTCACTGACTATGTTTCTCGTCTCTTTCTTTAGATTGTGACATGATGGGGCAATTACTTTTTCATTATTAGGGCCAAATTTATTAATAAATGAAATCATCATTTAAAAACTGCATTTTCT
>VUQJ01044673.1:12708-25312 GCA_015108635.1 Andinoacara biseriatus | reverse complement strand
ATACACACTGACTGGGTAAGAGGCACCCTTACTGGCCTAGCAACTCCACAGCACCCTATAGAGCTCCACCAAGGGATCGTCTCCCTTGGTCAGGACTGCTCTGCAGAGGACAAGCCCAAACCTACTGTGGATACTAATTGGCTATAATAGTCCTACCAAGAGTTCTCCCTGTTGACTGACGAAGCTGGATATCATCTTGCTGTTGGATTTCTTTCCTTTGGACTTTGGACTAAGTCGGCGGTTTTTATCACCACAGCATAAGGATTATAAAAAGGGGAATTTAACCGAGGAACAGAAACGTCTTTTTTGGACTTCCTTTTTACCACTTCACAGCGGCAGTATACAAGGACTGGTGTGGTCAATAATGCGCCATTGTCCAACTTGAAGTCTTAACTCTACATTGGATATTCCCCTGCCTCCCCATCTCAACCCAGCTCATAAGTAATTCATTATGACTGAAATTATTTCTTTGATTTGTAGTTTTAATTCTGAATATTGAATTCTGATTTAGTTATGGAGTTGTGAGTATTGATTGAAGTTTGATTTTAATTTACCTTTGACTGCTTAAGCTGAACCTGCTAAATAAAATTTATTATAAAAAGTCAGAAGAGTTCTTTTGACAATCATTTCTCCCCTTTATGGTACAACTGGTTTCATGATAGTAAAACCCTAGAAAAGGATAGCTCTATCATCTAGTACTATTTTGGTCACACTAGTCTTTGAATCCACTTAAAACTAACTTATGTTAGAAGCCAGGTGATTCACCCCGCCACAGCTTTAAGTAGTGTTACATCGAATCAGTTTGGGTGATACTCCGCTGACGTATAACCAGGACCCTATGAGACGGAGAAGCTGACACACCTTTACCTGTGGGATCTAACACGTGGCGTCCAATGTGGGGCTAGAGGAAAATAAGAGATTGTCACCGAGCTCAAAAAGAAAAAAAAGAACCCAGGTAGCCCGTAGAGGTTATCATTTGTGAGAGACGTCCCCAGGATTGATAGAAGGAGCAGCGCAAGGCAGTGAGGACTTCGTGAGCTGTTCGGAGCGGCAGTGGAGAGACCAGCCGACGCTCTCAACCTATTCAGTGCAGAATGACACGGACAGGAGTAGCAGCAGACATCATTGGAGATACCCAGACTGACAAGGACCCAGAGATTCTTTAGGGAGGCATCGCCTGACTCCATGCCTTGTATCGGAGGTACAACGAGAGGACTTGGAGGAGGGCGACTTGAGACAACAAAGACAAAGAGAAAGACAAAGAAGCACCGGTCCAGTTCAGAGATGGCCGAGGCAGCAGCTGAGAAAGCGTCTGTGGGACCCGACTCAGAAGGAGTGACCCTCTGGAGGACGCTCAAAGAGCCCAGCGAGGAAGAGACAGCAGCTCCAGCCCCCTCGGATGCGGGATCCGAGGAGGTGACGGGAGCTGCGATGTCGGCAGTTGCCAAGGTCCAATCATGGGCCATGATCCATGCTATCCCTTGGGAACAAGGATGGGAAAAGTGGGAAACCACAGTGCAGGAACACGTAACTGAAAGATGCACCTATATAGCCGACGAGGAGGTTGGTAGAAGGGTGGATGAAGTTTGTGGTGGGAACCAGACCTTTTGGACGCCGGAAGTAATGCAACGGATTTTAGTGCAAGTGGAACCGTCCCCTGAGCCAGAGGCAAAGAATGATAATATGAAGAATTGGTCAGAGTGGGCTGTGAATGTGATATGGCCCAAAGGTGTGGAGAAGGAGCCGCAACTCATGGCAACATGG
Organism: Andinoacara biseriatus; assembly: GCA_015108635.1. Taxonomy (NCBI): domain Eukaryota; kingdom Metazoa; phylum Chordata; class Actinopteri; order Cichliformes; family Cichlidae; genus Andinoacara; species Andinoacara biseriatus. The sequence goes on along the minus strand of VUQJ01044673.1, from coordinate 23,548 downwards.
GTGAGTCCCCAAAAAGAGTATGATCCTATTATCAGAATGTTAGGAAAAATGACGGGGGCTGGAATAGTTACAGTAGGAGCCAGAGTCTTGACAGTCAAGCAATATAAAGAACGCACACCCTTTTTGGAGCAGTTGCAGAAATATAAGGAGAAGACTGCAGTTCTTTGGAGGGTTGTGGGCTTGCTAACCTACATTTATTCACAGGTCAGTAAGCTAAAAGGTAGCCATGCTTCAAGATGGGCACTGAAGTTGCTTCGCCTTTGCCTGTGGCGATTCGGCTGGGGGATTCTAAGTGTCATGAGCATATTAGGGACCACCACTAACCTGCCTCTGATCGTCTGGTTCGTGTTGTATGGACATCTGTTTCCACAACCGGTTTGAAAGGAGCCGGTAAGCAATTCACCCAGGGAGGAAGGAGCCAGAGCGACTGATAACCGACTTTGGACCAGGGGTGTGGAACACATGTATGAAGCAGCCCCACTCTGACAAGGTCCTGGAAGGTGCTAACCTCGTTGCATAGGCAGTCCAAGGCATTTTGCAAGCTAAAGCTATTCTCATAATAATTATCCAATCAGAATTTATGTTACCATGTATGGACAAGAAGCAAGCAGGAAGTGAAAGAACCTGCCCGTAGGAGGAAGGGCAAACTGAGGATATAACCAGCAGAGCAAAAGAGGAAGCTGATCAGTTCAAAATCGGGGAGCGTAGAAGCAACACGGATAGAAGGATGTCAAGCACTCCCAGCAGCGCAAGTACCCCGTCAGCCACCACTCTCTCAACGACTAGGGTCTTAGGAATAAGTACAAATTCAACTTAAATCCAGAATTGCTCTGAACCCCAAAAGCAGGGAATCAATTTCACTGGAATTGATTTCTGGGTTTCCAAGTGTATGGTTGAATGGTTGGTGTTCTGCTGCACCGGAGTTTGGTCCATGAGGCAGCCCCTAAGGATTATAGCCCTGTTCATTGGCTTTGTCAAAGCACTGATGGAGATTGTCGTTTGAGAAAGAATGAGGATTAATTTATCCTGGTTCGTGCTCTACCTTCTGGGGCGCACCACCATCGACATCAACCGAGAGGGGGGGATCAAGACAATGGCTTTGCTGACATGGTTGGTACTCAACGTTGCAGTGGACCTTATCAAAGGCATCTGGAACATCGGATATCTGCTGGAAGGAGTATCAATGGCTTCCCTCCTAGTGTACCAGCTGACCATGACGATAATCCAATACGGAAGACCAGGAAGGTGTCAACTCGACTGGGTTGTCAATGGAGTCGTATGGGTCATGGGCTGGGTAGTCTTGATGGTCATCTGCTTTGAGGGGGCTGAAGCATCGGTCTCTATGGCAGGATGGCTCATGCTGTATCCCATCTTCTACTCCAGTGTTAAGGCCAAAAAGGCGGGAAGAACCCCACCTCTCCAAAGGAGAGGCGGCTGGCTGAAGGAGATCAGCAGCAGGATCCTTGAGGGAGGAACGTTAGCCTAACCCAAAGAAGAAAGATTAACGCTCCATTTGCAAGGAAAACTTTAGAAAAAAGAAAAGAGAAAATGATAATTATTAATTAATTCCTTTGTTTTGATTATAGGAGGACACTGGTTGCAGTGGGTGTGGAGCCACGCTGAGAGAGGCCGGCTGTTTGTGGAAACTTGGAGTGAGGATACAATGTTCCAGTTGTTACATGGAGGATCCCCACCCTTAATGCTTCAGAACACCAAGACATTTCATGTTCCCAACTTTGTGGGAACAGTTTGAGGATGGCCCCTTCCTGTTCCAACATGACTGCGCACCAGAGGTGGCAAAAGTACAGACATTCTGCACTTAAGTATAAGTACAGGGTGGGCTATTTATATGGATACACCTTAATAAAATGGGAATGGTTAGTGATATTAACTTCCTGTTTGTGGCACATTAGTATATGGGAGGGGGGACACTTTTCAAGATGGGTGGTGACCATGGCGGCCATTTTGAAGTTGGTGATTTTTGGATCCAACTTTTGTTTTTTTTAATGAGGGTCATATGAAACATCAAACTTATTGGGAATTTCACAAGAAAATCAATGGTGTGCTTGGTTTTAAGCACACTGAGTTATTTGAGTTTCTGACCACTTATAAAATGTGTTCAAAGTGCTGCCCATTGTGTTGGATTGTCAATTAAACCCTGTCCCACTCTTCACACACTGATAGCAACATCATGTTTCCACATTTTGGCAAATCCAACACTGAACCATTTTCACGTTGTCATGCTGATTGAGTTTGAATAGCAGATTGGGTGCGTTAAAAGGAGGTTGGTTTTTGAAATCACTGTTCTTCCTCTTTTTACCATGGTTACCTGCAAGAAATCATGTGCAGTCGTCACTGCTTTGCAAAAAAGGGCTTTACATGCATGGGAATTGCTGCTATTAAGATTACACCCAAATCAACCATATCATTGAGTATTTTGTGAAGAAGGCTTCAGGTGCCCAAGAAAGTCCAGCGAGTGCCTTGACCATCTTCTAAAGGTGATTCAGCTGCTGATTTGGGGGAACCACCAGTGCAGAACTTGCTCAGGAATGGCAGCAGGTACAGTAGATGTGAATGCATCTTCACCCACAGTGAGGCGAGGGATTTTGGAGGATGGCTGGTATCAAGAAGAAGCCACTTCTCTCCAGGAAGAACATCAAAGACAGACTGATATTCTGCAACAAGTACAGGGATTGGACTGCTGAGGACTGGGGTAAAGTCATTTTCTCTCATGAAGCCCTTTCTGATTGTGTGAGGCATCTAGAAAAATGATTGTTTGGAGAAGAAAAGGTGAGTGCTACAATCGGGGCAACATGCCAGGATGAATTGCAGCGGTCTTGAAAAGGAACACTGCAAATATTGACTCTTTACATAATGTTAATGTAACTGTCAACAAAAGCGTTTGAAACTGATGACATTTCTGTAATTATACTAATTATACCACAGAAACATTTGACAAAACATCTGAAGACACTGAAGCAGCAAATTGAACTCCTTTTTTGTCTCGTTTTAGCTTTGTATTTTTGTTTTTATGGAGACATGCACTTGTTTTTAGTTACACATTCTTTTGTTATAGGCTGTGTTTAATATTTTGGGTACTTACATAATACTGCCCGTGACTAAGGCCATACATACACTATAACTACGTGTAAGTACGCATATTTTACAGGGATGTACCTGTAAGTACATTTAAGTTCTTTTGTAATTTTAAAGCCTTAGTCCTGGAATTTACAGCCTTTATTAAATTATGCAAAACTTAAAATTTTTTAAGCCCCTTGAGGTGTTGGTTGTGATTCGGTGCTATATAAGCTAAAATTGAATTGAATTGACCTGAATTGACCTACAGGGTATAAAATAAGTAAGCTAGGCTAAGATGCCACATAATATGAGCTGTGCTCTGAAAAGCCCGATGTTGGATCAGGGAAACAGTGTTGGTTTTTCGGCTAAATTACCTGGAAATTATGCAGAACTTAAATTTGCTTGCAGAGTGCATCCCTGTAAAATACACACACTTATGGCCTTAACTGTGGGCTTTATGAAGTGTTACTATGTTTTGGCTCCTGCATACATAAAATAAACTGTATCTTGTCTTATACGCACATGAAAGATGTAATTGCTAAGAAATTAAAAGGTGTCACAATAAACTCACCTCGATAGAGTCAATGAGAGCTGCAAGTCCGAGGCAGAAAGGGTTTGAGTAGACAAAGCAGCAGCGCGACCAGATGATGTGGTCTTTGGGGGACTCGGCGATGATTGGGCGCTCTGCGTTGATGCTCACAGCAGAGTGCTGAACCACTCCAGGCTGACCAGGGAACCCATCATACCCCATGACCTATAACTGTGATTTATTACTACAAAATACAGGAACTCAGCTAGAACGCACTGTCACATTTCTAAACATGAATCTGCAAAGAAAGCAGGAAAGCACTTCTACTAACAGCAGTGCCAGTCACAGTTTGAGAAATAGCCCAAGCTTTTTTAGCTGGCTGTAGATGACATTTTGATATTGTGTTCCTGGGAGGTTTCTGTCAATTTTTTTAAATTTGCTAAAGTACCTTAACACATTCTGGATGGCTTGGCTGAAGATCTGCAGGTTTCGCATTGAATTGCAATAAATTCAATCATTTCAAAGAATTTTCCTGGTCTTCGACTTGAACTCCTAAAACAACACAGTGTAGACATGTGTATGGATCTATTTGAATGATTTGAAGTGTTTATTTTTTAATAAGTGATAAAAGTTTTATATCACTGGTTATTACTGGGTACCTATTGCCAGGAAATTACTATTAATTACTAGACTATGTTTAGAAATTGCTGTATGTTATACACAGTCAGGCCAAAATCCTTAAAGAAAACCAGGAATGTTCATCTTCACACAAGAAAGACATAAAACATAAAAATATTCCTTTTCACAGTTAGTACAAAGGCTGTACAGTTACCATGTAACAGCATTTCTCTGTATACATATTGTGAGGTTATCCAGAAAATACAGTATTATTATCATTAATAGATATGGACCAAATAGTATTTTTTAACCCTCTCTAATAAAGCTACGAAGGTGTCAACAGGTTCAGCTGTCTTGTGTGTTGTTTTCAGAAATATACTCAGAGAACTCAAAGTCAAAAATATGAGCCATTCATTGAAGCAGCAATAAGGAGCATCTGCAGATTGGAAATCTCATATGCCCTAAAAAGTTTTTTTGTAAACAAACAAAGATAATGTACATTCACAAAAAAGTCATAGTAGGGTCAGGAACCTTTCTGACAAAGCCAAGTAGGCTAACATTATGCCACAATCTACAGAAAGAGCTGAGAAATCAAATAACTGACATCTATCAGTCTGGAAAGGGTCACAAAGTAATTACTAAGGTTTTGGGACTTCAGAGAACCGCAGTGAGAACCACAAAGGAAGAAATCTTGGAACAGTGGTGAACTTTCCCAGGAGTGGCCAAAATGACTTCAAAATGACTCCAAGGTTGCATAAAAAGCTAATCCAGGAGGTCAGAAAAGAAGCCAGAATAACATCTAAAGAACTGCAGGCCTCACCTGCCTCAGTTAAGGTCAGAGTTCAGGGTTCAACAACAAGAATGAAACTGTGCAAAAATGGCCTCCATGGGAAAGATCCAAGGAGAAAACCACTGTTGACCAACAAGAACACAAAGACTCGTCTCACATTTGCCAAAAACATCTTGATGATCCCCGAGACCTTTGGGAAAAGATTCTGTGGACTGACAAGACAAAAGTTGAGACAAACTTTTTGGAAGATTTGAGTCCCGTTACATCTGGCGTAAAACTAATAGAGAATTTCCTAAAAAGAACCTCATCAGTCACCAGAAACTCTTTAAGGAGAATGTCCAGTCAGTTCATGCCATGAAACTCAAGCGCACTTGCGTTATGCAGCAGGACAATGATGTGAAAAACACTAAAACTGCGCTAATTTTTTTTTGTTTATTTTGTTGGCATGCAAAGATAATGTGGCAAATAAGACTATAGAGCTGTGTGTGTGTGTGTGTGTGTGTGTGTGTGTGTGTGTGTGTGTGTGTGTGTGTGTGTGTGAGTGAGTGAGGACCAGCATATTGTGTCCTCAATTTTTGGTTTTAGGGTTGAGTTCAGAAATGGGTTTAGGCTTCAGTTGGAGTTGTGGTTTTAGTTGTGGTGTTTATTATTATGGTGAGGGGCTGGGAAACCAATTCATTAATGAACATCCTCACAGATAGCCATACAAACATGTATGTGTGTGTGTGTGTGTGTGTGTGTGTGTGTGTGTGTGTGTGTGTGTGTGTGTGAGTGAGAGAAAGAGATGAAATTGTATCAACTGTAGCAGCTCTGGGGAGCTCATTAAACCATAATACTGTTGTTTCAGCATTTAATGAGTTAAATCAAAATAAAAGTAATAAATAAAAATATTGTGTATTCTATGAGCGTCTCTTTCTCACTCTTTGTGTGTGGAAATGATTCCATCACTTATACATCAAACATGACACATCTCCTTTTTTCATCATTTATATTTTTATGATTATGTAAAAGTCTAATTTTGTGTACAAGTGTCAGGAATAGACAGCATTATGTAATTTCTAAAGTCATTTCAGTGTAAAAATAAATCAGGAAAAAACATTACTGACAGTTCAATATGGGTCTGCTTTTATGTGTGTGAAAAAGAACAAAGCAAACACATTTCAAGCCTGACACACTCAGACTGAAGTGTTCCTCTGTGACTTCCTCATTTTATGTACATATTTGCATTTATGTAAGCAAACTGTGCCACCGTGTGGACATGTAGCGGCATTGGATGGACTCCTTTAGTGTTCTTAGAGCTGCCTGGGGGGAGGATTTTTCCTGGTTTCCAAGTCTTCCTGGGCCTTCATTGCTGCTTATTTCATACTTGATGTTGTCTCTCTGTCTTCAGTCAGGAGATGTGACCTGTCCACCTCCCTCTGGCAATTTTTCCTCATGAAGTTTTCTTGGTACTTTGTACAACTCTTCCTTAAGTCACTTAGTTTCCTCAGCCTGTTGTGCTTAGAGCTTCTCGGTTTGAATTTTCTTCTCTCTTTCCTGGTTGAAAACTGCTTCCAGTCTCTCAATTTTGAGTGAAGCATCTGTGTGCATCCTCTCTTTGATAGGGAACAAAAGAGAGAAAAAAATAACACAGCCTCTCTTCTTCACAAGCCAGAGGTCCCAGCAACATCCTGGTGGGTTTTTAGCGATGTGATGGTAGTGACAGGCAGTTTGGGCACCACTGGACTTTTTATGAGGCTTTCTGCAGGTGGCAGTCCTGAGGATGTGGACAGCTGTGGTTCTGTAGCTGAGGCAGTCTGGAGTTTGTTCACTTTTGGAGGCAGTTTGGGCCTTTTGCTTCACAGGTTTCAACTCTTCTCTTTGACTGCTCTTTCTCCTTCAATAAATCAGACTTTTCTTGTTGGAGTGCAGTTATCTGTTTGTTCTTATCTTCCAAGACATAATGAAACTCGGTCTCAGAGATCCACTCTAATTTATTTGGAAATTATTTCAAATCAACAAAGGTGTTTAAAGGCTGGACAACAGGCTGGACATCAGCCTCAATGGCAAGCAATTAGGGATAACATCTCTTCTTTTTTTTAATCAGCATTTTGATTTTCCAGATGTTCTTTCAGCTCTGCTATCTCTTGGATTAAGGCAGACTTTTCTTCTTCAAGCCTGATTATCATTTTTGCCTTGTCAGCCAGGTGTTTATGAAAACCAACTCCCAAAATTCCAGGATTACCCTCTTTCCTCTTATCTGTTTTTTGGGGGCTTGTCACACAGCAGTTTCACGATTGGATGTACATCCTCTGTTGCAGGCTGAAGTGTGGACACCATTTCAGACTGTGTGAGGGTTTCTGAAGGCTGGACTGAGGCTGGCAGGATGTGGCAGGTTTTGCAGGGGTCGCTCCAGGCTGTGATCTGTGACTCACAGTCTGCTGTGTGTAACACAGGTAACCCAAATATGATGCAGTGGTTTGATTTGTCTTTGGGTTTTCTGTATTTCTGTATTTTCAGTTCAGCGGTCATGTCTTTCTTCTGCTCATCTTTTTCCAACTCTTCTCACTGGAGTAGAGGGTAATCTGGACCTAGAATCACTAAGGAACTGATCTCACCCACTTCCTGTGTTACTGTGTCACCTTTGTCCTGTTTCATTTTGCAGGACTAAACTGGCTTGTGCACCTCCTTTTGGCCTTCCATCATCAGGCTTTTATTTTCAGAATCAAAGGAGTGCTATCTTGCAGGTCTATCTTGTTTATTGAATTTTGTTCCACTTGTCTTTGTATTAATGCTTCGCTTTTGCTTCAATGTGTCTTGGTCTACTGACTGAATGGGAAGAAATTCATGTCACCCACTTCCTGTGTCACTTCACAGGAGTCTACTGGTTTCTAGATCTCTTTCTGCTCTTCTTTCATAGCCTGTAGGTTACTGCATTAAATCAATATACTCATTATTATTATTAGATTTACATTAAATTTAATCAGTGTAGATCACAGAACACAGAAGAAAAGATACACCATATCTATAATAAAGACACGGAATAATAAGTAAATATAACTGTTCTCCTCAGACTTCCACACTTCAGCTATCAGATATAATAAATTTAATTCCTTTGTCAAACCATGAACATTTAAGCAAACCAAAGTGGGGTCATGTGTAGTCTGTTAAAAACCTCAATATATTATCAATCTTAATTCTCATGTTCAACTACTTAATCAAAACTTAGTAAGTAAGTAAATAAGTAAAAATGTATTTGTATAGCACATTTAAACAGCAAGGCAATTCAAATTGTTTTACATCATAAGATAATCAAACAAATGTGCAATAAAATCATTAAAAGCATTAACACATCAATCAAGTACACCACACAAAATCATAAAAACCATCAAGCAGATACACAGGATAATCAAAGGGAAATGGTCAGTGTGTAATAAGATATGATAAGATTTATTGTTTAGAGCAGCTTTGACCCTGATTTGTTTGTGGACAATTAATCAAAAGCAGCTTTAAACAGGTGGGTTTTCAGCCTTGATTTAAAGGAATTTAGTGTTTTGGCTGTGTTGCAGTTTTCTGGGAATTTGTTCCAGATTAAAGGGGCATAAAATCTGAAAGCTGCTTCTCCATGTTTGGTTCTGGTTCTGGGGATATAAAGTAGACTGGAACCAGAAGATCTGAGTGTTCTGGAAAGTTGATACAACGATAATAAGTCTTTAATGTATTGTGGTGCTAAACCATTCAGCAACTTATAAACTAATAGAAGTATTTTAAAGTCTATTCTCTGAGCTACAGGTAACCAGTGTAAGGACTTCAAAACCGGGGTGATGTGCTCTATTTTTCTGGTCTTGGTGAGGACGAGCAGCAGCATTTTGGATTAGCTGCAGCTGTCTGATTGATTTTTTTTTTGGCAGACCTGTGAAGATACTGTTGCAATAATCAGTGCGACTAAAGATAAATGCATGGATGAGTTTCTCTAGATCTTGTTGAGACATTAGTCCTTTATTTGTAGAAATGTTCTTCAGGTGGTAGAAAGCCGACAACTCTTTTTATGTGTCTCTAAAGGTTCAGGTCTGAGTCCCTCACTACATCCAGATTTCAGGCCTGTTCACAGGTTTCTAAATGTAGTAGCTGAAGCTGCACACTGACTCTTGATCGTTCCTCTTTAGGTCCAAAGATAATAACTTCAGTTTTGTTTTTGTTCAGCTGGAGAAAGTTTTTGCACATCCACACATTGTTTTGTTCTAAGCATCTGCTCAGTGCTTGGATAGGTTCTGAGTCACCTGGTGTGATGTAGAGCTGTATATCATCTGCATAGTTATGATAACTAATCTTATTACTTGTTATAATCTGAGCTAGTAAGAACATGTAGATATTAAATAGGAGGGGTCCCAGGATTGAACCTTGGGGTACTTCACATGTGCCTCCTTTCCGTTCTGAAAAGAAGTTGCCTATTGACACAAAGATGTTCCTGTTTTTTAGGTAGGATTTGAACCAGTTAAGTATGGAGTCTGAGAGTCCGACCCAGTTCTGCAGTCGCTTTAATAATAAGTCATGGTCAACAGTGTCAAATGCTGCGCTAAGGTCCAGTAGGACCAGCACTGTGGTTCTTCCGCAGTCTGTATTTGTGTGGATATCGCTGACTTTGATGAGGGCAGTCTCAGTGCTGTGGTGAGCGTGGGAGCTGGACTGAAAAACATCAAAGCAGTTTGTCATTTCTTAATTAAACAAACATTTTTTAAAAAGCCTTCATGCTCTGTGAAAAGACCACTAGAAGTTTCACTGACGTTTGTGGGATGGGATCAGAATCACTCAGTAATAACTCACAAACCAACTTAACACTCTTCAAATGTGCAATTCTCCAGCTTTGCATGGGAACACTGAACGTTTGGGAGCACTGACAACATAGGTCTTAAGTGTGCACTGTGACCACAGTCTCATTGCAAGCCAGCTGCCTGGGATACTTAAGATTCAGCCAAACCAAGGAGGACTGAGCAAGCCCTGGTAATACTTTCAAGCCCTCTGATAATTTGATAACCATACCCCCAATAATAATTCCAGTATGCTTTAGTCTGTCATTTGTCCAAGGTGTGCCCCTTTATGATCACAATAATAGCCTGTACAGCTGTTCAGGGCCCTCCAAGTTCTCAGTGTCCTATAGCTTGACATGTAACAGTATAGCCCCTGGGTTTGTTTTTTTAGACTTTTAATTATTATGTATTATTATTATTATTTAGCTTTCTGTTTGGTTCATAGGTTTATTTTTACATTTGATTTTATTTTGGTTGGTCCATAGCTCTTTACTTTTAGCTGTTGCTCCCTGCTGTTGTTATCCTTGATAGGTTTAATCAGTTGCTTGTTACCCAGCTATTTCCTGCCCCCCATTAGTCCTCAGTGACAAATCAGAGCCGGGCCAGGGGTGGGGCAAATGGGGTGGGGCCCTTTATACCCAAATAATAAAGCTCATCATAACATCATTTTACACCTTATACATGCCCTTACAGCGGGGCTTACAAGCTTCAGCACCATGGAAAACAACTATGTCATTTTGAAGTACATCAAACGGACATGAAATATAACACACCAAGAGAACAACAAAAACATTAGGCTACATGGTAACTAATGATAAAACAACACAAATTCAAACCAGTTCAGCACCACGGATAGCGATCGGATCATTTTGACACTCATTTTATCTATTTCAATTCAGAGCCTGTATCAGTAGCTTTAAGTTTGGTAAAACTGGCACAGCAGCCCACATGTTCACAAACACAATTCCTATATGAAGTACTTTAGGCCTACTCACTGGAAACCTTTAAAACCCCGTGTAAAACACGAATGATGGGTGA
>VUQJ01044673.1:1308-12267 GCA_015108635.1 Andinoacara biseriatus | reverse complement strand
CATGCAGCACAACAATTTGTTCAATATTTTACACCTACTACATCACTAAAGTCAGTCAGTCTTGTAAAGTTTGTAGCAACCATGACTCAGCCCTGACTGTGGCAATCTTTAAAACCCCCATGTAAAACATGAATGATGGGTGATGTAAAGTAGGCTATGCCTTTGGCCATAGACCATGTTCATCTGGATACAATCAGGAGAGTGCCCACCTTCTCCAGCTCTCCTTGGATGTGATAGAGGCCTGGCTACCTGAAATCTTATCCTCTCTCCCTTCCGGGCCCTCTCTAGGCCCGGCCGGGGACGTGCCGTCCTCCCAGCCCCCCCAGAAGCCCCGCCCCTGCGCAGTGTGTTCCTGTGTGTACTCGTTGTGTGGTATCCAGCAGTGATGGGCAAAGCAAAGCTAAAACCGCCGTAATTCAAAATAATCTGACACCCATTTCCACAGTGACACTTACAGGCTTTTGCTACGGTCACATCCTGATAATGCTGTTCTGTGAAACAATGAAACAGACAAGCACGTTACAGTTTTAAGCATAGCTACTTATTACACCAAACTACCAGTAATAATAATCCACACATTTTGGAGAAATCCCCATTCAACAAACCAAAATTGTTGTTAAAGACAGCAGGTTGAGACTAATGAGCTGTGTGTTTCAGCAAATGCTTTCCCCTTGTTAACATACATGAGGGTGTTTCAGTTGCTTAGTAATTCAGTGTAATGCACAACAAAATGACTTGTATGTCCCACATCTGGTGTGCAGGCCATCCTTCAAGTGTGAGCCTAAAATATTAATTAAATGAAATGGCATAGTATGATGTTGGTGGGCAATTATGCACAAACTATACAAGACTATATGGTCAGTGCAACCTACCTAGTTGTAACCTTTTGAATATGCTGCAGTGGAGGTCAAGCCCTACATCTGCTCACTGTAAATTTATTACAGAGCAGGTGTTTGTTCAAGGGACTTCTTTACAATAAGATTTAGTGTGAGCAAAGCAGGGTACATAGCACAGGTTTACCAGCTGTACACTTAAAGCCATGTTTGCTGCATCATCAGCAACCAGGCACAGAACTTCTGACATTATTCCCCACTCAGTCATGAGCACACTTTTCGCCTCCATTATGTGCTCAGCTGTGTGGGACTGGTGAAACCTGGTCATCAGAGCAGAGCTGCTGCCATCTTTGTATCACTTGTGACATAGTGGCACAGTACCCATCCATGTTTATGGAAGACCACGTCAGCCATAGGACTAACAAAATCAGCCTTCTGTAGGTCAGCCTTCACTTTCTACTTGGTGGTGTTGTATTTCTCCACCACCGTTGCCTTGAGCATTTTTCTTGTAGCTGGGGTCAAGCTAGTCCCTCAAACCTTCATTCTCCATAATAGTGAAGTGCTGCAAATCCTTCAATACTAGATTCTCATCCAGCTCTCTCTGCCTGCCTTTTAATAAAATCCTTTGAAAAAGAGTTTTAAAAAATTAAGTAAATATAACTTCAAAAATATGTTTATTGGTATATCATTAGCCATAGCTCGATGATGAAGTACCGCGACCACATTGCGGCCCACTTTAACCTAAAGTAAAGAGTTTATTTTGAAAATGTAAGGAGTAGAAAGTACAGATGTTTGTGCAAAAAATCTCATCTAGTAATAAGAGTTGTGTTTAGTGAAAGATTGGCTCTGTTCTTCTTCATGTTGACTCCAGAGAACGTCAGCAACACATACACTGTAGAATCCACTACAAGATTAACCAGGCTTTACATTTGATGCTTGTGGACTGATTTCTCTCCACAAAATAAACAGACCAGCAGAGGCAGTTTTTTTACATTTTATTGATAAATTATTGTTTTTAAAAAGTCCCATAGCCAACTTTTCCTTCCGCCTCACACGACACACGTACTCACTTTCCAAAGTACTGAATTTGAACTATGTACAAAGCATTTCTTAGTATTTTCTGCTTCATCATTATAATCACATTCAAAACAAGGTTAGAAGTTTGAACTGTGCCCACTGGTCAAGGTCAAGAGACAGGATGCTGAGTTAGCGTATAGCGATGCTAGCTAGCACAGAGTTCACTGGAGGTCAGAGAGCAGCGATATAAGCAAAGGGAGGAGCGTTTACATTCTAACTCACAGGCAGGAGGCGCAAAGACAGGAACATACACTTCAGCTACCTCTCTAAAACAGGAAAAAAATTAAAAAGTCAGCATGCAAACGTGAGTCACCATGTTTTTTGTTGTTTTGGATCATTTTGAGGTAACAGTGAGAATCACAGAGACAGAGAGCAAGGAAGCTTCAGAATAACTCAAAAGGGTTATTGCTGTAGTGAGTTAAAAGCTGCATGGCACAAAAAATGAACACTTTGATAAAAACGAGCTCCTGTTGATCTGACGGTCTTCCTGACTAAACACTGGGAAGTAAAGTTGGCACGCAAGGGTATTTAAGGACAATTGATCATTTCAAGAGTTAAAATCATATAGCAATACTATGTCAGTGTACACAGGCAAGAGAAATGGTTACAATGCAGTATGACTACGCAGCTTTCTGCAGCTGAACTTTAACTAGCAGCAAAACAACACAATTGCATATAATTGTAGTGCAATGGGCAAACTGTTCTTAGGATTTTGTCTCAATTTGGTCTGGTCAGTAATAAGAGAAATCAAGTGTATGCCATCATATCATTCAGGCAGCTAAAGCAAAGAAAACTGGTCCAAAAATACTAAACCCAACCAGTTTCCTACGCTATAATTTTTCACAATTCTGGCATTATCATGACAATATCATTAGCTTTTTTGATTCTGTACTTTGAACGATTTTAGGAGACTTAGGCTGGATTTGAGCCTCAGTGGACCGGTACAGGATTGATTGACAGGCAGTAGGTTTGTTCAGCAAGTCAAAAATACTCCAGACACAAACAGAACGTGAAAAGAAAAATATCACCAGCATACGCCTTCTCGAACACACTCCTGTCCATCCACATGTGCAGATGTTCCACTTCGCTGAACATGACTGGTCTGAAGTCTGAACAAGATGAAAAAACTAAAAGTGGAGTTTTGTTCTTCTAGCCGTGCACATATTCTCACTCTAGGCAAAGCTGTTCTCTGGGTAGCTCACTTTGATAGCCCCCCAGTAGCAGGCTCTTATCAGACAGATGAGACCCAGCAGATAGGCGAATGCCCAGGACACGTAGGTAGCATTGTAACGTCTGGCAAAGTCCCGAGTACCAACCTGTAAATACACATGAAAGGAGAAGGAGGAGGACAGCAGGGAGGAAAACCAAATTACACCTTTAGAAAAAGCTGTACAGATCACTGATTTCCACTTAAAAAGGGGCCCTAGATGTATCTTTTCAGATTAGGCCCCAGTCACAAAGGACTAGAGACTGGCTGGAGACCACCTGGTAGCCGCCTGTCGATAGGGAAAATGTGTATTCCCTGACCCATGCACGTGGTTGCTGGAGGTTGCTCACTAGGTGAAACTGGTCACAAAGAGGTATAGGGGGCTGAACAAAAAACCTCCCTGTGATTGCTTTGGTCACTAGTAGGTTGTCATGGTCACCTGTAGTTTATATGGATGATGTCAACTTGTCTGCAAACACTTGCCAAATGCTTGCTAAGTGGTAATGAAAGAGTGTGACGCAACCTGGAAACCATTCACCTTCAAAGTAAAAGCGGCACCTTTTGAAACATGTAGGATTCTGGTAAGGCACAACTTTTACTTTGAAGGCAAATGTTTACAGTTTGCATCACACTTTTGATGTTTTGCTACTTTATCTTATTTCACTTTAGCTCGGCTGCATTTTGTTGCTATCCTGCTTGTATCAAGCTAAATGGCTTTATTGTAAAAGAACCACTTTTCTTTTTAAAAGAGGTACTTTTATAGAACTGTGAACACAAACAGATTATAATGTACTTACGGTTAAACCCACTCCAATGAAAATGCAGATCATTCCTATAGTTATATAAGCACAGCAGCGCCTCCTAGGGAGCGCACTGCCAACAGAGGATCTGCAGAGAGATGGAGAGAAAGAGATTGAGAAGAAAGTGAAAAAAGACAGACACATACAAACTGCACTTTAGATGTTGCACTTGTCTTACACTACCTTTATCTACAGGTTGTTTTTTTAATGTTATTATTCAGTGAAACGTCCCCACCCATTGTCCCAGTGATCTCATTCCACAGCACCCTGACAAATTTATCTAAAATCTTTCACTTCCTTTTTCCAAGTTACACTTGAAAGTGCTCTAGGATGGTCACATGTCCAGCTCCGAACACCCTCCATCCAGGCTCTACACAAACAAGTTAACTGCATTGAAGCAGCAGACTGGCATCAGTTCGTTCTTTTTTTTTTTGGCTTTACTATAACTTTATTTTCCATCCCCCACTCAGCTCTCACATGCCTCTCATGTGACGGGACTGAAGCATTCTTCAGGGATCACCAGTATTCAGATGGCTTAGGGGGTGCCTGGTCACCTGATTTTCTGAGTTCAACAAATTTTTCTACTCACCCCCTGCTTTCACATTCCCCATTTCCTCTACTGAAGCTGTTTTTTCAGCGAACTATAATGATCTCCTCCCTATCAAACCAGGGGGAAAATCTGGGAGAACGAAGTGAAAAATTACTTCACGTTTACAAATTGAGGGGACTTTCATTTTGGAAAGGTGCTACTAGAACAGAAGATTCAGTTCCTTAATGAGCATTAAGGGAAAATATTTAGCTCAGCCTTTACGTCTGTAATAAAGAATGAAAGGGTTTTTTTTAGGGAGACATGGACAATGATGAGAACATTTGGAAAAGATATTGAAGAGAAAATGAATGATGGTTTGTTTAGGATATCTGTGTGTTTTAACAAAAACACATTTGACCCAAGTGTCATAAGAGGAAGCTTTGTCTAACCACTAATTATCACTTCATTCACGGACACAAGAGTACATAGAAAGGGACATCATAAGAGACGGACACAGAGACACAACAAAGACGTAGAGTTTGTCGTGTTTTGTCTGCAGCTTATCACACCATCACCGTCTACATCATCCCGTTAGGACAAAAACTTCTCATTAGCCTCAACCCCCTCCGCCCCAGCCCTGTGACCCTCATACCACTAACATTACATGTGAGGCCAAGCTTTAATGCGTGTCACGCGTCTAGATTAGCCTCACTTACCCCCCCAACACCACCACCACCACCCACCCACCTTCCAAGAACTGCAAATCCAGCTCTCTAAAGCTCGGCATCTCTGTGAATTTAACCATAAATTCAACAGTTTTAGTGACATTTGAGTTTTTATGGGTGAGTCATACTTAACCACAATCCAACATGGCTGAGAGTCGATGCTTATGCAGAAGTGAAATGTCCATGGTTTTTCCATTCTGCTTTTTCTCATGCATAGCATGCCTGAATGCTGAATTACTTCTCCAATTTAAAAAACAAAAGATCAAGATAAGTGGCTTTACAGTAAGATATGTCTGAGTGTTGGTGTAACTACACGGTGTGGTGCTCACCCAGCCCCAAGTTAGGGGGAAGCTAGTCACTGGATTCTTTTTTATTTTTATCCAATTGTAAATGTGTACACTCTTGAAAGTTGTTACCTTCAGCTTAAGTGTCATTTTCAGTGTTGCTTCGTACACTCTGTGGACAAAAGCATTGGGCAACACTTCTTAATCTTTGAATTCAGGTGTTTTCTGCCACAGGTGTATAACAACTATAATAACTGCTTTACAAACATTTGTGAAAGAATGAGTCATTCTGAATTTGAGCATGGTACTGTAACAGGATGTCACAGTTGCAACAAGTCAGTTTGTGACATTTCTTCCTTCCTGGATATTTTACAATCAACTTGCAAAGTGGGAGTGTTTAGGAACCACTGCAGCTCAATTGCAGAGCGTGTCACAGAGCGCTGAGGTGCAAAGTCACCATCATCCTGCTGCCCCAATAACTGCAGAGCTCTGAACCTCCTCTGGCCTTAACATCAGCACCCACAGTGTGCACCAAGAGCTTCTTGGCATGAGTCACCACAGGCCAGCAGCACCGATAGGTGTAATGTGTAGTGTATAGTGCACTTATACTCAAACTGAAAACAAAAAACAGGCAACAGTTATGCAATTTAACAAAAAAAAAATTTCAGTTAGATATATTAGTAAAATTAGTTACTACCTTTCTGTAGGAAAATAATTGTTTAAATCTATAAGTGTAAAATTGTGAATTTGAAAAAAATTGGAAATTTTCATAGTTAGCACTGCTATATCTAATAATTTTCCAAAATTAAAAATGAAACTGAGGTTGGAAAGTAAAATGTAGTTTAAAATGACAGTAATATAAATAAAGTTTTAAAGCAGAGCCGCATATGTGCAGCATACAGGGGGAAAGAAGAGAAAGATACGAGTTTGTTTTCTGCTTCCAACATAAAGTACAGTGTCTATAACAGCAGAAGACTGAATCACAGCTGATGTTTACGTACAGTGATGAATGATTTAGTGGACAGATATCAGCTAAACAGGAAAAACACTATTCATCTTTTTTTTTTCTCTTCTTTAATTTCTTTATAGTTTTTTATTATTTACTCGTACCTAGATTGGGAATGCCTCAGTGCCCTCCCACAAGAGCCCAGAGTTGGCCGGGGAGAGGGAAGTCTGGGCATCTCTGCTGCCCTTAACCCTGGACCCAGATAAGCGGCAGAGGATGGATGGATGTTTTTCATTCTGGATCATTGGGTCTGATTATGAAAGCAAATATACTAGCAAATATATAAGAGTGAAGACACCGTGGCATCTGTCACATTCGCTCAGTGTGACCTTGCTCTCCTCTGTGAAAAAATGGGGCTCCAGTGGCCGACCTGTCAGTTCTGGTGTTTCCTGTCAAGCTGCAAGGTGCAGGACTGTGAGCACAGGTCTCTGAAAGTTTAAAGATTGCAGTTTGGCATATGCCACTGTTGTTTTGCTCTCCCCACGAGCCGTCTATTCAAAAGTTCAGCTGCATGCAACAAAAGCACGCAGAAACCAGAAAACTTGCATTCTTCAAAACTTGTCCCGTGCCTACAGATTCAGCACAATAAACATGTAGATCCCCATTTAAAAAGTGAACTTTGTGTGACAGTTTGATGGACTCACATTTTTTTGCAGTGGGGACACTTGGCTAGTGTGTTAAATCGAAGCTCCATCCACTGTAAGGAAACAGAAACAAATTGCCATTTTCACTTTAAAGCATTGAAACACACGTACACTCGTGCACGCACAGGCTCACAGAAATAAAACAACACACTACATCCTACTCGTTTCAGAAGCAATCAACAGAAGGCTTTACAGTAAATGATTTTACATGATTAGTTCTGATGAACCTTGTAAATCTAGTCATCACTCCTTCACTGTTGCTAAGTTAGCAAAAGTCATAATTTGTTAGACGGTGTTTCATCTGGTGTTAAGAAGTGTTACGGCAATATTTAACCCACTGCAAATCAGAATATTTAAAAGGACATCTGGCTTCAGGTTAGAAATAAAAAAGGACTTCTTAAATACAAGCAAGCAGAAACAAAAAAGAAAATTTACCCCCGACTTCTTACTGACTTCTAGATTCTAATATAATAAATATTTTGTCACATTTCTTCTTTTTTAATCAATCAAAGCTCTGTTCAAAGCCAGATGTCCACAAAGTCAGCATAAATAAGGCTGCGGATTGAGTTGGAGCAGGTTAGGCTGTTGTTAATAAGTCCACCAATAAGACCAGCTTTCTCAACCTGTTGTTGTGCTGGTGGAGAGCCATCACTGGGGAGACCAGACATAGGCTGTGATGTCCTGGCGTCCTCACTGCCCTGCAGATGCCGCAAGCAGCAATGTGCAGACGTTAAGAGGAAAAGAGCACCATATGTTTTTTTTTTTTGTTTGTTTTTTTAACATGTGAGTCTGTATCATACTGACTCAAGGCCTTGTGTGCATATGTTTGCTTCTTATGGGAAACATTAAAAGTCTGATATGTTAAACTCCAACTAAACATGTCAAATTTACTGACAGTAACCTCAACAAAGAGTGGCAGGAAACCTGTTTCATCTAAGATTGGAAAAGTCTGCAAAAAGCTGGTGTAGCTGCAGGTTAGCAAGATAAACTTAATGCTGTGTGGAAAGGTGCGGCCACACTACAGCCAGGAGGTACTCAGGCAAGGGATTAGAACATGCAAAAAAATGCATGCCAGCCACTTGCAGATGTTATATTTTGTTATTTACTTTTATTTTTTATGAATAGCTAGCACCATATAAAGCAAAACTAGCTAGCAGATAATCCTTCAGCAATTTCTCTGTTTACTACTTTGGTTTTCTGTCACTACAAACATGATAACACATGACGAGGCTCTCAAAAGTATATGTATATATGCACATACCAACAACAGCACAGCAATGAGATTCTGTACTAAGAAGCATGTGCCTGGCTGAGGGTGGTTGTATTTGCAGGTTTACGTACTAGGAAGGTGTTGCCACAGTGGCCACAGACCACTCTCATCCCCTCAGGTTGGATGGGCAGCGCCGGCTGGGCGGGTTGCTCTTCGGGGATTACCATCACCGGGCTCAGGTTGATAATGCGTCTGCTGTCAGAGGAACCAAAAAGACACTTATGATTACATCTGAGCCAGGACAGGTTTATACACTTCACTGATGACCCTCAACATTTGGAGTGGTCTTCCAGGATTTGACTTTTTACAGAGCCAACATACTCCCACAGCCTCAGATTTACTTTTGGAGAATTGTGCGGCTCTGAACGTCTCTGCTTGTTACCTACCAGTTTGGTCGAGGACATCCTATCCTTCTGGATGTGTCTTTACAGATGAGCAGGCAGTTGCAGGGACACCGCACATACTTCTTCCCTGTAGGGGGATTCTTAATGGGCTGAAAGATAAACATATAAACATCACATGACTAAAAACTCGGAGTCTGATACAAAAGAACACAAATATAGAAACAGTTTAAAATTTGCTGCCTTACTGTGGATAGTCTGGAGTCTTGTACTCTACTAAAGTAGCTTAGCATGATTCAAAATAATCCTTATTTATAGCATATTGGGTTCATTCACAGTCTTAGGGACAATATCTAGTTGTGGGGGAATGATGTATATTACCCAACTGCAGGGGAGAGTGGTTGCTGGATGTTGCTGGCTGTCGCTGGGTGAAATTGGTTGCAAAAACATGTATGGGGCCGCGCCGTAAAATCTCCTTTAATTGCTTTGGACGCTAGCAGATTGCAGCGGTCACCAGTCTGCAAACAATGGCCAGCTGCTCACAGAGCAGAAACTTTGAAAAGTGCGATACAAACCTAAAACAATTACCTTCAGAGTGAAAGTTGCACCTTTTGAAATGTGATTGTTTCGGCAGTGGGGTATAACTCCCTTTAAGCCCAGTTTCTACTCACTGGCTGCCCCTTTTGAGCATGTTTGTGTAGGACTTCTGAACTAGCAGTCAAAGCTATGTGCCTGAGATAACTATTATTAGGGTTACTGACCCCCAATGACATCACTATGACCCAATATCTGAGAAAACTGACACCGAGCATTCAGAGCCTTTATATCAGATTTTGGCAGTTATTAAGAGAAATCACCATTGCACATGCAGTGCCATGAAAAATTATTTGCCCCCTTCCTGATTTCTCATTGGTTTTTGCATATTTGTTGCATTTCAGATCATCAACCTAATTTTAATATTAGACAAAGATAACCAGAGTAAAAACAAAATGCAGTTTTTAAATGATGATTTCTTTTATTAAGGGAATAAAAACTATCCAAACCTACCCACCCCCCATGTAAAAAAAATAATAATACTTGCTCTCTTCTTAAATCATGAATTAACTGTGATTAACCCAGTCTTTCTCAAACTGTGGGTCATGACAGGAGGGGCTACCTGGGGGGAAATTCAAATGTTGAACATCGGATTCATTCTCACAGCAGAAAAGGGAAAATACGTTAGCAGGTAGCAACTAGCGAAATTATCCACCATAATAAATCCAAGGCTCTCACAGTGGCTGTCCCTGGTGGATGCTTGTGCAGCCCACAAGAACAACCAGAAAAGAATGCACTACTTTAAATTTAGCTCATCCACAGTTCATGTTATACTTTGACACAGCAGAGCAGAATGAGCCCGAGGGAGCGTTTCTCTTCTATTTCAGATCTTCTGTATCCAGCCATCACAGCACACGAAACCTTTTTAATAATAACATTACAGTTGATCCCAACAGTCAATTTACCAAACAAATCGCCATCCTCAGAACGAAATATCACAAAAACACTTTAAGCTCAGAAATGTTTTTGTGCTGTCTTCCAACCACGTGCTGTCTGCCTAAATCAGAACTTAGTCAACAAAACCTGAAGAACCTTCTGGTTGAAATCATGTTCAGAGGCTGACAACATGATTCTCCAACTTTATATATGCAGTAAGATACAACGGCTTAAGGCCAGACACAAGACTCTGCATTATTTTGGTGCAGAGTAGCAAAATATCATATGACCATTTGGATGCATAAGTACTAGAAATATCAGTTGTGAAAATAGCATTTTCCACCCGAGTGTTGGTGATGACAGTAATACATTCTCCCTGCACTCCTCCTTGTACTGGCAGCCCTATGTCAGCTTTCAGCTACTCAGTCTGAGACTTTCAATATGCATCCAGCACTGATGGATTTTGACAAAGAGGAGAGGAAAGGAAAGGAGAGGAGAGGAAAGGAAAGGAGAGGAGAGGAGAGGAGAGGAGAGGAAAGGAAAGCAGAGGAGAGGAGAGGAGAGGAAAGGAGAGGAGAGGAAAGCAGAGGAGAGGAGAGGAGAGGAAAGCAGAGAAGAGGAAAGGAAAGGAGAGGAGAGGAGATGAGAGGAGAAAAGAGGAGAGGAGTGGTCCAGATTCCAGCAGTTCAGTTCTCCGCCAACAGACGTGTCCAGATGGCCTGGAGAGAGAAGGCCTTTGACTGAGGGACAAAGAGACACTTGTGAACGACAAA
>VUQJ01044671.1:43057-64777 GCA_015108635.1 Andinoacara biseriatus | reverse complement strand
CCAGTAATAATGAGTACATAGTTGAAGGCCTTGGAGGTTTAAACCCCTTGCAACACATTGAATAACAGTGTTACATTGAAACTGCAAGGGAGAAAAGATGCAGAGGAAGTGAAAGAACATTCCTGGAGAGGGCAGACTTTTGAGCTATAATCCTGAATGAGACGGCTTCATGGCTTCATTGTGTAAAAAAAAAATGCAGCAGCGACCAAAGAAAACAACAGAAATCTCTCTTATCCAACCACTAGGCCTAAAGGATTATCTCCCAAGTGTCTGCAATACAGAAATACGGTGATTCATGAATTTCGTTGCCGAGCATGCAAACAATAGCATATGCTTACACGCCCACTTAGAACCGAGTGTGTATATTTTTCATGCGTATGTGAAAAGTTCAGAGCCGCAACAAAACAATAACAAAGCAGATCCCAGATCTCCTTGAACGGTTTGCCCGTTTTGGGTTTTAGGTTATTTCATCGAAGCTACTGTATGATGTAATGCAGAGGCACATGTTGCCTAAGCAGAGCAAGTATAAACAGGCATTAGTGAGGAAAAGAAGAACTGTTTTTGCTTGAAAAATTGCAGTGATTAAATTCTGCTCTACCTTCAGGTGTTTATCTTGATCATTCAGCTTAACAATTTTGACAAAAACATCTCGTTCCCAGAAAATGACTCAACTGATGAAATAGAGTTCTCATTCCTAAACAAACCTCCCACATTGCCAGGAGGCTGTAAGCATATTTATGTATCTCTGTGCTAACTTACACACAAATATCAAAATGTAGTTTTTGTATTTAAAAAATACATTTTGGTGCATGTTGGTGTATGAGTTTGTGTTGTGCTTGTTTGCAAGCAAAGTTTTCATGTTTAGATATTTTTCTTTGAACCCAGCTATTTCATTCAAGCTACAGTTTTAAAGTGTTAAAAACATATTAAAAAGAACATTAAAAAAAAAAGCTTTTTGTTTCAGAGAGACACTGCAAACCTTCTAGCAACGATGCGCATTGATGTGGAGGAGTTTGACTACCTGTTAAACCTCTAACCAAGTCAATCTCGAGGTGTATCATTGTCAAATCTACAATCACCTTCATGAATAGAAGCACAGAGGGTTTACAACAAGGTACAAACCACTCAAGAACAGGAAAGCCAGATTGGACTTTGCCAAAAAAATAAAAGGAAAAAAAAAGAGCCTGCACAGGTGTGAAGAAATTCTTTAGAGAGATGAAACCAAGTTTAACTTGCACCAGAATGATGGGAAGAGAAAAGTGTGCATAAGGAGAGAAAGAGCTCGTGGATCAGAAGCATACCACATTATCTGTCAAACATGGTGGAGGCAGTGGAATGGGCACATTTGGCTGCCAGTGGAACCGAGTCACTAGTGTTTATTGATGATGTGACTGCTGATAGCAGTAGCAGGAAGAGCAGTGAACTGTACAGGGCTATGCTGTCTGCTAAGACTGAGTCAAATACTGCCAAACTGGCGAGACAGTAACACAGCGCAAATACATAGTGACACAAAGCAAACTACAAAAGACCGTCAAGAGTTTCTGAAGCCAGAGAAATGGGATATTCTTCAATGGCCAAGTCCGTCGCCTGATCTCAACCCAGAAGAGCATACTATTCAGTTACTGAAGACAAAACTGAAGCAGCAACAGTAGGCGACTGCAGCAAAGACCGGTCAGGATATCTCAAGGGAGGAAACACAGCATTTGGTGATGTCCATGGGTTCTACACTTCAGTCTGTCATTGACTGCAAAGGATTTTCATCCAAGAATCAAAAGCTGAAAGGCTGCACTTCAATCGCATATTGATTGTTTGATTTGAAAATCCACTGTGGTGGTGTACAGAGGCAAAATTACATAAACTGTGTCTGACTCCAACAAGTTATGGCCCTAACAGTATCTCAAACTGTTTCAAGAGTAATGGTATGCAGAGAACAAGTTCACTAGAGCAACAGTGCACTACAAGAACATAGGACATATTTCTAAAGGAACTAAATTAATAGTTCTAGTTTGTTTAGTAAACAAACATAAATGACCTAGGAGAACCCAGACACATTTCAATTTAAAACAAAATTATGACTAGTGTAAAACTCACCATTTATGACCCCCCACCCACCCTCCTTAAATGTTAATCCCTATTCCCCTCGATATATGTAATGTTACACTATGTTATACTGAGGATTTCTTGTCTGCCTTCACATGCATATGAACTTGATCCCATTCTTAATCCATAGGGTTTAATATGCCCACCCTTCATCCCAAAGGTGTTCTATCAGGTTGAGGTCAGGACTCTGTGCAGGCCAGTCAAGTTTTTCCACACCAAACTCACTCATCTATGTCTTCGTTGTCCTTGCTTTGTGCACTAGTGTGCAGTCATGGAACAGGGAGGGGCCATTTCCAAACTGTTCCCACAAAGCTGGGAGCATGAAATTGTCCATGCTGAAGCATTAAGAGTTTCATTCACTGGAACTAACGAGCTGAGCCCAACTCCTTAAAAACAGCTCCACACCACAATCCCCCTTCCACCAAACTTTACACTTTCAAAATGCAGTCAGACAAGTACCGTTGTCCTGGCAACCACCAAACCCAAACTGGTCCTTCAGATTCCCAGCTGGAGACACGTGATTCGTCACTCCAGAGAACACATCTCCACTGCTCCAGAGGCAGCGTGCTTTACACCACTGCATCCGCTGCTTTGCACTGCACTTGGCGGTGTAAGGCTTGGATGCAGTGGCTTGGCCATAGAAACCCAATCCACGAAGCTCTCTGTGCACTGTTCTTGAGCTAATCGGAAGGCCACATGAAGTTTGGAAGTCTGACTCTGCAGAAAGTTTGTGACCTCTGAGTTGCTGTCATTCCCAATCACCTCCACTTTGTTATAATACGTCTAACAGTTGACTGTGGGATATTTAGCAACAAGGAAATTACACAACTGGGTTTGCTGCACAGGTAGCATCCTATCATGGCACAACACTGGAGTTCACTGAGCTCCTAAGAGTGATCCATTTTTCACAAATGTTTGTAGAAGCAGTCTGCATGCCTAGGTGCTTGGTTTTACACACCCATGCCCATGGAAGTGATTGGAACACCTTAATTTAATGATTTGGATGGGTGACTGAATACGTTTGGCAATACAGTGTATTTATTCACAAACTGAATGAGTAGATGTTCTGCTGCTGCTGCCGCGTCCACAAGTGAAAGCGAACTCTAGTGTCATCTCTCTGTGAGTAATCATTTTAATTGGCATTCTAACTTTGAGTGGAGTTTGCCTGCAGCTGTAGTAACAGTGTTTGTCTATAAAGAAGGAAAGTACACCGTATGTACATATGTGCCTACACTTGACAGAGCATGTGGGTCATCACCCACCTGCTATGACTCAATGGGTTTTGCTTGGAGCAAATTACATATGGTGTCTTTACAGATTAGATTTCAAAATAAGATATACTTTGGGGGTGTTAACTACTGCTGTGCTGCAACATTAAAGAAAATCTGAGCAGTTTTTATGTTGTGCGTTTAGTTAAACTTTCACTCTGGGCTTCATAAATGAAGTAGCATGTGATGCTGTGGTGCCTAAATGATTGTATGATGATTTAACGCATTATACTAAATGATTCCCGACAGCACACTTAACTTCGCCCTCTCTTCTCTAAAACCACAAATAACACACTAACGTTAGTGTCGAAGCACATCTGCAAGTATTCTTTGTGTTCTCTTTGCTATTCTCTTCCTCCCACTAGCTTTACAGAACTCCAACTTGTGACCTTTGACCTGGTAGGTCATAATGTCCCCCTATTGTTTTTCTAGCAGGCGCGCTTCCATCTTTTAATCTCCTCATTGTATTCCAAGTCCTGAGCAACCTATTTTCTTAATTGCCAGGCTTGATCAGGATTGCAGTGACTTATGAGAGCCTTGGAGGCCATCAGGGCGATCAGGAGGGTTAGGGTGGGGTGAGAGGTGGGTGTGGGTGTCACAATCTCTAACTATCCAGCTAGCACTGGGTAAACAAAAGGAAAATACTCGGGACATTCTGATGCTGTCCTGTTTAATATGTTACTTTTACCAAAGAAAGGGAACTTCACTGATTTTCAAAGGTTAGTTTTGTGGCTCAAAACATTTAAAAATATAAATAAACAAGAAAATTTCCAAAAAATAGGAGATGTGAGCATCTAGGAGGCAAAGACGGTCTTATGAAATGAATCTGTTTGATACTTTGCCACCAAGAACTGAAGCACATTTAATCTGCTGTGGTTTTTCCAGGTTGACTGACATGTTTCCTTTAACAAGTGTGCAGCCTGGTGTGCAGTGGCATGCAAAGAGCTTTTTTTGGTACATTTTCTCTCAGCTGGTGGCTGTGCCAGAGGTTAATTGCTGATCAATGCATCCGTTTCCTACCACTTATCTAATTCTGGGTCACAGGGGGCTGGAGCCTATCCCAGTTGCAATAGGACGAGAGACAGAGTACACCCTGGACAGGTCACCACTCTGTTGCAGGACTAACACTGAGAAGCAGAAAACCATTTGCGCTCATTCACACCTATGGGCAATTTAGAATACCAATTAACATAACTAATTGCATGTCTTTGAAATGTGGAAGGAAGCCGGAGTACCTGGAGAAACCCCACACAGACACGGGGAGAACATGTAGACTTAATGTTGATCTTGCACTTAAATTTATAGCTGTCGTTTCATCTAAAGGAAATTCACTGTCTGAAAGATGCACATGCTTTTACACTAAATTAAAAATAACAAACTCTAATCAAATCACTTGCTTCCAACTACAAAAGTTGGCTCCAGTCTATGAAAGTGATCTCATAAAAACAATAAGAATCTAAGTACGATTTTCAACTTACATCTGCTTAAAAAACAGCACAAAGCTGCTTCTCAGAAGAAAGACAAAACTGCACGCTCAGGTGTCCTGCGCTTTAAATTATTTCATTTTAATGTACCTTTTGAAAATTTAGAAATTGAGCTTTAAATTAAAAAAAAAAAAACAGCTTAAACTAAATTGTGATTTATGACAGTTTGTTGAGATCATTACTTATATGATTATTTTCATGCAGTCAGTTTATTTCTTTTTCCCCTTGAGAAACTTTGGATAGCAACACTGAAACTCGATCTTGTAGAAACTGATGTTTCCCCTGCAGCTGCTCCTGTTATTTCCTTGTTGTCAGATTAAGGTGAGTGCAGTGTCACAGCAGCTGGAAAATTTTCAAAAATGAATCAATTTGAAATTTAAATGTGATAATGTTTAGAAAGTTTTCACTATAGACACAGCCTACACCTCTAACCTGCAGGAAACTTATTAGGACTAATTAGGACTTGGGTGCTTCAAGTCTGTCACTGTGCCTTTAGATGAGCAGGAAGCATACAGGTAAATCACAGGCAAGTGCCAGCGTGTGTGTGTGTCATTTATTAATAATTTCAGGCAATACTTGTCACATACCTCACGACAGTGAGAGTTTTGACTGAACAACTCCAACAGCTTTTTCCACCCTACTTACCTGTCATTTATTTGGAAAAGTGCTTTGATAAAATTTTTACATAAACTTCCTGGTTCTAACTCATCTCCTATCATGCCTGAGGATGTCTTGCGCTGACCTGCCAAGTCTTTTTTCCTCCCATTAGCGGCTCTCCAGCACCATCTGTGTCAGACTGAACTCATGACTCCACAGAACCTCTCAGCAGCCGACCAATCAAAGCGACAGTAAACGCTTACAACCACAAGGTGTCGTCAGTGAGCAGTAAAGCCACTCTGTCTGTGTGTGTGTGTGTGTGTGTGTGTGTGTGTGTGTGTGTGTGTGTGTGTGTGTGTGTATTCAAATACTATATGTATGTATACATAAAGAGATACATTATGTTGCCAAAAGTATTCACTCACCCATCCAAATCATTGAATTCAGGTGTTCCAATCACTTCTATGGCCCCAGGTTTATCAAACAAAACACCTAGGCATGCAGACTGCTTCTACTAACATCTGTGAAAGAATGGGTCGCTCTCAGGAGCTCAGTGAACTCCAGCATGATAGGATGCCACCTGTGCAACAAGTCCTGAAATTTCCTTGCCACTAAATATTCCACAGTCAACTGTTAGTGGTATTAAAATAAAGTGGAAATGTTTGTGCATGACAGCAACTCAGCCATGAAGTGGTAGGCCACATAAAATCCGAGTGGGGTAAACAGATGCTAAGGCACATAGTGAGGAGAGGTCACCAACTTTCTGCAGTCAATTGCTACAGACCTCCAAACTTCGTGCGGCCTTCAGATTACCTCAAGAACATTGTGAAGAGAGCTTCATAGAATGGGTTTTCCAGCTGCATCCAAGCTTTACATCACCAACCACAATGCAAAGCAGTGGATGCAATGGTGTGAAGCAACAAACAACAAATAAATCAGATTTTAAAAACAGAATTATGATTTAATGGATTAATAATTCTTTGAAAAAAAAAAGAAGAATGTTGTTCACAACAAAAGTGGTCAGCCCACAGATGATGAGAAAAAGAGATCCTGTTAAATCATATTACTTGGTTCATGTTTGCAACATGACAACCTCATAAAAAATATTAAAACACCCAGCAGAGTGAAATCAAATGTCATTCGTGTCAAACAAACCCTCATACACGAATGCACACACAAACACACTCATGCACAAAGCAATAAATACTCCAGTGGCACGCCTCTTTATTATTATTTGACTTGCAAATGACAGCTGTTCTTAAGACTCTTACTGCGGTTGTGTGTGTGTGTATGTGTGTGTGTCTGGTACAGATATAAATAACTGTATTCTTAAATGACAGTGGGTGGGGTGGTCAGAGGGCTAACCAGGTGTTACAAACATTTCCTCAGAACTTCATAACTAATTGAATAAATAACCATGGCTTCAGTCCAGGAGCTTTCCAGGCCCCAAGCTGTTGCAAATGGTCACCTTTGGGAGTGTGTTGCATGCATAAATGTTTACTGCTCTGTTAATCAAATGAGCATGAAAATAAACAAAAAAAACGCCCAGAAGTGGTGACTCAGTTTTGCTCTCCAGAACTTTTTCTACGAATGAGTGTGGTTTTTGTTTTTTTCTGTCTCCCTGAAAAGCCACTTAGGAGCTCCTCTAAAGTGCATTAACTCAACTCAAAAAGTCAAATGAGTTTCACAGTATTTGGAGCGGGCTTCTTTTCCAACAGCAACAGAGTGACAGTGAATTTTATCCACTTAATCCACTCCTATTAATCCAAGTTTCTTCTAATTATTTGGCCCTTGCACACAGACGTTGTGCCTGACCTGACCACTTGACCTTATAACCACTGCTGCCTTCTACTGTGGACATCATATAGGCCCAAGTTTGGGGGTGGGGGTGTACATCTGACAGAAAATAAGGAAAATTATAACAGGTCCACTTTAAACCAGTTTACTTTATTCATTTTTTTTGACAAAAAGGAACATATGCCTTTGTGATTGTTTCAAAGATGGCATAAAAAATGCACATTTATTGGTTTTGAAGGTTGCTTCCTTTGTCTTTCCTCTTTTAAAATGGCAGTAACATGGTTTGATGTGCAGCACATGGCTGTAGGTAAGCTGTCACATTTACTTACACATAAAGATCTATTTTCTCTTCAAAAAGGAAACAACACAAAGCTCATTCACTGTACCACCGGTGAATAAAACCCTCAAATAAAACCCTGCTATTTGCATCCTGGCCATTTTGAAAACTAATTTGAGCATGGAGGAACGTAAAGCTGAGAGAGAATAGCACCACCTACAGCACCTCAAACAGAAAATTCAAAGGAAGTGCCACAAAGCTTGGATATGTAACAAGTGACTTCTTCATAGTACACATCCCAAGATATACAGTATGTTTAAGTCATGCCAGATTATAGCAAAAAACAAATATAACCAAAATACCAAAAACAAACAAATCTAAAGTTACAATCAAAGCTAACGGACTAAAAAGCTAACAGACCAAAAAGAAAATGATCAGGATGAGTCACTTCATCCTTCACTGTGAATCATGACTATTCATCAGAGCAGAACAGTGTGGCTTTATATCCAGTTTGTACATTATCATACCACACCACCAGTGAATGCAGGACTGTATTTACAGTAGCATGCCTTGCAAAACAGCAGTGTTGTTCGTCCTGAAAGGCTGCTTCACTCGAAAATGATGAATTACAAATACAAATAAAATCAGATGAATTCTTTTGCCTTTTTATTATAACTGCCATTCAAAAAGACCAAAGTTTGGGTGCTGAATGATCCACATTCACTTAAGCAGTTTTGTGAGGAAAACAAGAGAAGAGACTTATAAAGGCTTATTTTATGCTTGGGTGCATATGTCCAGGAGTTATATAGTTATTTTTTAGCTCAAGATGATTTCCAAAGACCTATTAGCTGAAAACATTTTTCAGCGTAGTGTGCAGTGTGTCCTTAAAAATTTGAGGGAACAGCGGCAGAAGACCACACTGGGTGCAACTCCTGTCAGCTAAGACAGAGAAAACTCACATATAATTCACACAGGTTCACCAAAATTAGACATCAGAAGATTGGAAAAATATTGCCTGGTCAGATGAGACTCAATTTCTGCTGCGAAATTCAGATGGTAGGGTCAGAATTTGGCGTAAACAAGATTAAGCATGGATCCGTCCTCCCTTAAACCAACAGTTCAGGCTTCCAGGAGGATAGCGCATGTCACAAGGCTCAAGTTCACTGCATTCAAATGGCCTCCACAGTCATCATATCTCAAAGCAACTTTGTGACAGTGGAGCTGGAGATTCATCATGCATGTGCAGCCGTCTGAGGCTATCATGTCAATATGGACCAAAATCTGAGGAATGTTTTCAGCACTTTATTGAATCTTTTTGCCACAAAGAATAAATGCATTTTTGAAGGCCAAACGCTACAACTCTGCAATCATAATAAAGTACCTAATAAAGTTGAGTGTATGTTGTATTTCATAACTGACGTTCTTTCCATTTATTAAACATCAAAAACATCAAAGAAGACAGTTCACCTCTTTTCCAGGTTTTTTCCTCTCCTAACCATTACAGCACAGGCCCTCTGGCCACACGATCACTCTAATCCAAAGTAACCCACTGCCCTAAGAGTGATGCTCTGGGGTGGGTTTACATAAGCCGACTGTTGCGTGTGTCATGGACTATGGGTTGTGCGCATTTGCATACCCACATTTTACAAGACTGTTCACATGAGAAAAAGGTTTGTGTGCTCAGGGCTAATTTGCATGTGCTCATGCCATCCACACCTGCAGTAACGATCAATGTATGTTCACTCCACAGAAGGGTGGACATTGTACATGTGTCAGCCATGCAGATGGACCATGTTTGATCTCTCTAGATGAGCTCCCTCAGAGGACAAAGGTTACTGGAGCCATAAAATGTTATATCCAAAGGTGCAAAAACCAATAAATATGTGTAAACTGCATTTTTTTCAGCTCTGCCCTGATATTGTAGGATAAATACACTTTATATTTCTTGAAGGGACACCGTATCTATTAAAGAACCAATGAAAATGCTCCTGCAGGCCATTTGTCAAAGCTGGCCATAGTGTCTCTCAAATGGGGAGTATATGTGCGTCCACTGGTGAGTATCCATTGCCTCCTTAGTGTTGGCCGCTATTGATTTTCTTTGTCTGTGACAGCCTAGGACCTGGTGAGCAGAGAGGAGACATTTTCTAGGAAAGGAGCTGTTCCGGCGCTCCATCTTCTCTACCTGCTGCTGCTCAATATTTAATGCACTGCATCCAAGCTGCCCCAGGACAGGATTCCAGTAAAAAGCTCAGTTTCCTTTAAACCATGGTCGTCATGTTGAGGCTTGTTTTATAAAACAGTCACATTGCTGAGGCTGCGGAAAAGTGCATTAGAGAGTAATATATGATCATATATATATATATATATATATTTATTTATTTATTTATTTTTGCACAAACCCCAAAATTTCAGGAAATCATTTTGTCTTAAAAACTGACTCACTCAGTGACACATACTGTTAAAAATACATTAAGACATCTTGACCTTTGAGAACTTTCATATGTGTGAGTAAAAATAGGTCTTTCTTTTTTGGCTGCTTCCCATGACAAAGAGTGAACTAGAGTCATGAATAAATAATTGTTCTTAAATTGTGGTGAAAAAAATGTCCTGAAATGAGTGCAGTTCAGTCTACTGAAGAGGAACCAGAGCTACCTGCAGATTCAACAGTGCAGGACTAAAGGCTGATAAAAGGCTGCTCTAACATTTATCATTAACAATGATCATCAAGATTAACATGTTGATGACCACTGTTCCTATTTCAGTTAGATGTGTTGAAAAACATTGATGTACCATTGGACAGAGGATGAGGGTTTGGTCTTATGATACATGGGTAAACTGACTCTGTGGGTGTGAGACTTTAAAATAAACCAAAACAAATTTTTTGCATTTTTGATCTTCTTTTTTCTTCCTTTGGCTGCTCCCTTTAGCAGTCACCACAGCAGATCTGCCTCCATCTCACCCTATCCTTGCATCCCCCTCTGCCACACCAACCCTCATTTTGACTAGTACAAAATCCAACATCTTCAGACCATTTGACTACAGTGAACTCATTGTCATGTTCAAGAAAGCAGTTTTAGATGATTTGATCTTTGTGACATGGTGCTTCATCCATCAGGTGATGGGTACACTGTGGTCACATGGTCAGTGACAATCGGGTAGGCTATGGCACTGAAAAGATACTTATTTGGTACTGAAGTGCCCAAAGCCTGCAAAGAAAATATTCTTTAATTCTCACCATACCACCACAAGCTTGAACCAGTGATAGAAGGCAACATGGATCCATGTTTTTTACGCCAAAGTCTGAGCCTACTATCTGATCAAGACTCTAAATCAAGACTCGTCTGATCAGGCACAATTTTTCCTATCTGCTATTGTCTGATTTTGGCAAGCATGTGTGAAATGCAGCCTCAGTGGCACCTGGTGTGGTCCTCTGCTGCTATAGCCTAACTTCTTTAAGGTTCCATGTGTTATTTTCACCCAGAGAACTGCCACTTACTGGACATCACTGGAGACCATTATCTGTAAACATTGAGAAAGTTGTGGGGGAAAATCCCAGCAGATCAGCAGATTCTGAAACACTGAGACCAGTCCTTCTGGCACCAACAACCATTCCATGTTTAAAGTCCCATTAAATCACTGTTCTTCAACTATTCTGATGCTCAGTTTGTGATTGTTTGATTACATATTCATATTAAGGAGCAGCTGAACAGGTGCACTAAATAAAGTGGCCAGTGAGTGTGTTTTTGTTTGAGTAAAAAATGTGCTGAAACTCTGCTACAGTGTTTGAAAGAAACATTGTCTTTTTTTTAAAGTAGAAATTGATATATTTGACCTGTTTTCTTTTTTCTTGTCCCAAATAAACACTCTGAAATAGAAAAAATATTTGACTAATAACTTCTTCCTCATTCAGAATTTTTAGTCTATGACAGCGGTTATTGAGCGTGCATTTCCTTGCTGTGTGAGGTACAGGTCATAAATGCAAACAGACCATGCAGTGTCATTTTGTGCCAATACAATTATATTGATGCCGCCAAAAGCTTTTGCTTCCTTCTAGTCTAAACATCTCTTACTTCTTTCAAAATATCTAGATATCGCCACAGGGAAGCTGTATAAAAAAATCAAGGAAAATTCATGTCATGCCAACATGCTTTTAAATTGCAGTCACGTGTCATGCATGACCCTGTTCAACAGGATCACACAGCACTAGACACTGAAATCAGGGTGTGCACTATACTGTCCTACAAACACTGAAAACTTTAGGCTTTGTTTTTCTGATCCAGTCTATCCATTTTAGTGAGTAAGTGGGGGGAAAAAAAGACAAAAAAATTCAGCAACCTGCTTATTTACTTCATCTCAGTATATAAAACACCTTTCAAACCCTTACAAACACTGATCCTTGAGAACTTTAAGTTCTGTCATGTCTGAAAACATAAGGAATGCATGCATCTGCAAAAAAGAAAAAAAGGGGGGGGGGCTGGGGTAAGCGGTGTTATCCTGCTATGATGACAATGCTCTTGTCCAAAAGAAAACCTTTTCTAGGGCAAACAAGTAAACTCTTCTCTGTATCTCCATGACTCATGTGCAAGCTGAGTGGTATGGTTCTGAGTGGTACCATTTTGTCCAAGCAGAAGTGCAAAACAGAGGTGGCCATGGAAACTGTCTGCATCCAATGGGAGATCAGGACATGGGTGTGGCTGTCTGATTGACACATCTTTCCTTCACCTTAGTCAATTGATAACTTTTTTTTCTCGCTTATTCTTCAGCAGGAAGAGAGAGAGCAAGGATTAAGTGGAAGTTTCTCTAAAATATAAGACTGTCATGTGCTACAGGGCCTGAAAAAGATACAGATTAGGGAAACTGTGTAAATGGTACATAAAAAATGCCCACAAGGTAAAGAAAAGCATTCTTACTTAAAGTTGTTCAGTACTTTTTTCATGTTAGTCTGAAACTAAAAGGATTCACCCCTAGTTGGTGTTTTAGTTTTCTGTCTAAATCCTGCAAAGGCTGCTTTTCCAAAGGTTTTGAGCACGCCACTTTCTTAACGTGTCATTTCCCTCAGAGTCACGTTGATCTGGACCATGAAAGTCACTCTCTCCTCTCACTCTTTGCCACTAAACAGGCTAGCCTACCTGTATTTGTTTTTGTACACCTGCTCAATAGAGGTGGCCACCCTAGGTGCCCTAACTAGTGTGCATAGAACTAGAAGAGAGAAGTGAAATCTCAGGGATTGGTTTCCTAAATGAACATCACACACAGTGTATTGCCAGAATAAGAGGGGCAGAGCTGACAGTGAGTGACCCGGTTATTAATGTTTCCATGGAGCAAACACAAACACAGATAAATACAGAAAACCACAGCCTCATGGTTATAGATCTGATCCACAGCTGACATCATCCATAGGTGTGTGACTGGCTATGGTGCCCTTAAGCAAACTGTTGCACCTGTAGAGGTTCAGCACTCTCAGGACCTGCATTTGTCGTCATCACATACTAGGGCTCCGATGGCCAGGTGCACACTTACAGAGACTGTTTCCAAGCTGAACAAAGTTGTGTTTATTCCATTTGTTCCAACTGCACATTGTGTTGCTGACTCCAGCCCCATGCACATGCTTGCTTTGTTTTGTTTTGTTGTGTTTTTGTTCTTATTTTTACATTTTTGTCCTTCATTTTCAGTCAGTGTGGTTATTGTGTGTGATTCTGAAACTTCTCTTTTATTTTCTTTGACGTAAACTTGCTGGAACATAAGACATGCTCAACATGTAAACACGTGTTCATATGTGTAAAAACAGCTTTTCTTTCTGACACAATGCTGTCTCA
The DNA here is from genome assembly GCA_015108635.1 of Andinoacara biseriatus. Classification (NCBI taxonomy): domain Eukaryota; kingdom Metazoa; phylum Chordata; class Actinopteri; order Cichliformes; family Cichlidae; genus Andinoacara; species Andinoacara biseriatus. Next base: position 51,438 of record VUQJ01044671.1, on the reverse strand, counting down.
GTCTTTTACATTCATATTGTTCTCCTGGATTATAAGATATCTGCCCTACCCATACTATGAATTTATACCCGATCATCCCAAGAGCTTAAACCATGAAATAATATGCAGTTATCGCTCTGTGTTTTCACCTGGGATAAATCTGTGACCTTTTGTGGGTGCTTCTTTCTGTATATGGTAACTGTGTCCATAAAAACTTTTCTTAGCTGATGAAACTGGACTATGTAGCTATCACAAAATCTAATCAAGAACTATACCATTTTATAAGGATATTAATATAAACCACCGGGAATTTTGTATTTAAATATTAGGTGGAAACCAGAGTGACTTAAATGATCAACGAAAAGTAAAAAAAAACAAAAAAGAAACTGCGTTTAAAAATAGATAGAAAACGTAGTCTAAACTTTATAAAAGCCTGAAACCATAAAAATTCTACTTAGCAAATGTAAACTTGCATTTTAATAACAAGTTTAAGCCCTTTCAAATCTGAGGACTGGTGAAATCTTTGATGCAGTTAAGAAAAATACAGTCTTCCTTTTTGCTCTTGTGACGAACCACGATATCCGTCCGCCGCTTACTATATTATACAATGGGGAGAAAGGCGAACAACGACTCAGGCGGAGTGATTTAGTCAGGACTACACCCAAGCGCCTGTCCGGTTGCAGCGGCTCGTCTTCGTTGCCTAGACCAGAAGAAAGCCGGGACGTAACGGAGCCGGGGGGGTTTTGCTTGCTGGAGGCCCGTTTAGCCACCGATAAATACAGCTTTCTTACAGTTTCTTCGTCGTTCAAGAGGCGATCGTAACCTAACTTGACTCAGCTTACTTTTTTCACCTTAGAACTAATTTCACAAACATGTCCTGGCAAAGCTACGTGGACAACCTGATGGCCGATGGCAGCTGCCAGGACGCGGCCATTGTTGGGTATACGGACGCCAAATACGTCTGGGCATCATTTGTCGGCGGTACCTTTGCCAACATAATAGTAAGTATGCGCTTTGTGTCGGTATTTGTAGCTGTGTGGGAGGATAATGCACATTTTTGCCCGTCTCTTCTGCGTTTTGTCTGCATGCCAGGCCTTGTTGAATGAGGATAAGCGACCAGTGTGGGTACACATGGTATCCGGTGGTCTCACATAAGATCCACTAGCAGCTATCCGCCGTTCCTTTTCAACCTGTCGCCTACATTTGCCACGGTTTTTGTATGTGTGCAGTCTTAACGTTTGGACCATTGTTTAGACCCATTATTTATTTTGTTTAGAAATAGCGTATAACCCTGAGATAACCCAGGCTAGTGACCAGCGGTGCCGCGAACTCGAGCTAAAGAGGCTAACTTAGCAGCTAGCGGTAACTAGCCGTGTCGGAAAAGATGTATTATTAGATTGAAGAATTTATTTTATTTTAAACAAATACCCTATAAAAGCACAGTGTCCTTAATTAATCGGTCGTGTAGCAAAAACGACCACCAAAAGTTTTTCCATGCAGACCGCTGAATAGCGAACTACACGGTTAGCTCAAATCAGGCCGGTCATCCCCCCAATCCCCAGTCATTGCTTTCTTTCCCCCCGCTCCCGGTCATTACTCGCTAACGCTAACTGCGTAGCGTTGGCGGCGCTCGCACGCATTCCTTACGTACTGGCGTGTGCTTGGTCCTCTTAATTTTTCTTATCCGGCTTCTGTGAATCTCTCCACCGCTACCGCCCATCATTTTTCCAAGATGGCGGACACGCTGCCAGTTTCTTATTCATTTTTGTTCATGGAAGCTAACCGAGACGTCTAGACTCGGCTCTTTTTTATTATTATTTTAATAGTAGCTATAATAGCGCCTGTTGTGGATGGCGTGCGTCTGATGCTTTATTTTACAACACAAAGATCCCACTCGATAGAATGTAAACTTGCTAATCGGGCAAATATGGAGTTTTCTTTTCTCCTCCATTTTGTCCGTTAAATTTATTTTGCCGGTCATCTATGTTTCTAATCGGGTTCCTGCGATTATTTAGTGGATGTAACGAAACTTTCAACAGTTTCTGGCTCGCCGCTATAAAAGGAAAACTCTCCCATGTGGTAAACTGTGAACCAGTGTGCTGCTGTTAACTGGGAGTGTCCACTCGGGGCTAAAGGACGGCAGCATTTTCCTTAAATACAGCAGCTTCATAAATGGACTTTAGCGTGTAAAAGAAGCCTCAGCTGTTTTGCCGGTTTTCAACCAGCATGGCCGTTGACTAAATTTAGTGTAATTGGAGTCCCCTTTCATGAATACAGCAAGTTATTGCAGGATGTGAAGCTGTGGGTTTGGTTTCATATGAGGATAGCGGCTTTGATTCCCAGTTGAAGCGATTAGTTAGCAAACCAGGCGCGGGCCATGCTAACGTTATCTTGGCCGGTGGAAGTCTCTTCACTTTGCCGTTTTTCCTTCCTCACAGTGTGCCATGACTCTGCACTTCTGGAGTTAGGGGGCAACGCCTTTTGTTCTGCACTTTGCTCCAAATAAACGCAGTATGCTTATTCATTTTACACTGTCTTGGGTTTGAAAAACAAAACGGTCTCCAATCGTGCAATATTAGCAACGTAATGCTTTTGGCACTGCAGTAGGTCTGAGGTTTGAGGCCCTTCCACCGGTAGCATAAGGAGACGAGACCATGTGCTTTCAGCTGCCCTGGGCTGGATGGTCTGTCTTCAGAGTACAAACAGTACCCTCTGTGCTAAGCTGACCAATAAAAAAACAAAAACAAGACAAGCTTCAAATAATTAGCACTTTGTAATGCACCTACAATTAAAATATTAATCCCTTTTATATATTTAAATTCTAATAAAATTTTGTTTTGTGAATTTGGGTGGGGGTGAAGAAACTACAGTATCATGTATTTTAAATGACCAAATTACTGAATTGTAAGCTTAATTTATTAAAAATTAATGTACTTACATTTTGGGCCCCTTGCAGAGCAATACTTCTCCTAAGCAAATACTTCATTATTGCAGAAATTTGACTTGGATGTTTTCTGTAAGCTACATGTTGATTATATCAGTGCATACAGTTTACTGATCATAGATCTTAAGAGAATTAAGAGTGCTGTAAATTGGTGCAACTCTATCCTAAACTGTAAAGATTACAGACAAGTTTGTAAAGAGGGGAAGTTTCAAAGATGCTGTTTCTTTCAGTACAGGATGGAAACCTATAGTAATGATGCTTGTGTGGATCAAGGGAAATCATCAGACACCTGCATCCAGTCATCTGTAGACATTTTTGTGTATAAATTCAGTCACATTTTGTGCACTAGTGGCAATAACTTAAATGTAATTGTTTAAATTTATGCCAATTTTACCACCTTGTAATTTTAAAAATGGCAGGTTAAAGTTCTGATTTCAAGTTCTGAGCATGAGGCTTTGATGGACTAAAGTTGGGCATACTTGTGCATTAATCATTAGAACAATTTTAATTCAGTAAATTCCAAAGGGATCATTCACAGTATGTTTCTCAATACATTAAGCAATAACTGGGAGTCTCAGCACTTTTAACACGACTGTTTTTGTTGTGCAGGAAGAGCAAATTCCGAGCTGAGCGTAGGCAGCATTTGTGATGCTGATGTGTAAAAGAAGGGTGCCGGTGATGCCAATCTTTATAAATGAGTAGCTTCCCTGTTTATAAAAGTCTTTGATCTCTTTATTGCATTATTTTGCACCAACTTGTGAAACTGTATCTCAAAGTTTGATGAAAAACAACAGAATAACACTGGACACTGCCATCAACCAAATAATTTTAAACACTGGTGTCAGCCCAGGCTTTCAGAATGTGTACATACCTCATTAAATTGTTTGTGTAGCTGTTGCTCAATCTCAAGACTTCAAAGCACCCACAGTATGGAGCAATAAGTGTGTTTAAATTGTGTTTATGAGCAATGATGGAGAAAACCCTGGAGTCTCTGCACATAAACAGTATTCTGCATGGATCCTAACAGGATGTACCTGACTTCCTGATGTTTGTGCTTTTGCCTAGCCTGAAGAAATTGACGTGTTAGTAGGAAAGGACCGAGAGGGATTCTTCACCAGTGGGCTGACCCTGGGCAACAAAAAGTGCTCCGTAATCAGAGACGGCGTCCAAATTGACAACGACTGGACAATGGACATCCGAACAAAGAGTCAAGGAGGAGAGCCCACATACAATGTTTCTGTAGGCAGAGCAGCCAAAGGTAAGCATCACATGTACTTTTGTTAGCAGCATAAATCTGAGTAGTCGCACAGTAACCTGCTTTGATATAGCGTCATTAGTTTAGCTTTTTTCTTTCTTTCTTTTTAATCTGTGTTGTGAAAGCATGTGGGGTAGATGTTGACTGCACCTTTCCTCAATATATGACAGATGGGTGTAAAATGTCTGGATATTTTCAGCGACAGCCGATAATGGGGAGCAAGTGCATCTCAGCAAAGGGCTACATGTAGAAATGCATATTTAGGTTGTTGGAGTTGAGGAACAAGTTCACATCCAGAGGTTGATACAGATTTTCTTAGATAACTTCTATATCTAAGAAAGTCACATAAATTTAGTTTTTCCCCCAGCTATAGTTGAATTGCAGTTTAATTAGTATAATTTATAGCTTACAAATGAGCAAATCATAATCAGTTATTGCAGGCGTCTGTTTTCTCCCTTTAGTCAAGTGTGTGTGTGTGTCTGTATATCTTCATTTATTAGTCCTGGTATGTGACTGTAATCATTTTGCTTATGCGTTTATTCAGAATTTCTCACCACTGCCACAAATAAGTTATGATTAAGCAACATTGTATCTTTTCGTGAAACCCTTAAGCAGTTCAACCCTAAATGTGACCATCATTGTCAAATTGAAGGCTCTGTGTTCCTCAAATTGTATTTTTGTTTGCTAGGACTAGCTCAGAGTTCACCTGTGGACTGCTTATCTAAATTGAGCTTTTAAACAAAGTGCTCAAAGCAAATGTTTTGAACTAAAAGGTTTCCATGTTTGCTTTATTCCATCTATATTCTGTGAATGAAATCTATATCCTAACAGCTAAATAGAAGTGTGAAACTATTCAATCTGTAGCTTAACTTTTTCTGTTGGGTCATAAACTTGTTAACACTTTAGTAAACTGAAGTTAAGTCTTTAAGGACTTGCCTGAGAGTTGTCGGTTTTCATGTTGCCTGTGTGGGCCCCAATGCCCTGTCCTCCCCAAATCCTGCTAAAAGGTGCTCCAGCTTACAGGTGAGACTGAATCAGCAGAGCTCTGGGCTCACTTTGAGGGTCAGGATTTCCTGAAACCTTCCTGGACTGCATGCATCTTCCTCCTTCCCAGTTAACACACCTCTTTACCTTCAAAGTCACAATCTGTTTCCTACTCACATGCTTTCACTCTGTCCTAGCAAAATGGGCACTTGAGGGTTTTTTACATGTATTGAGGAGAGGTATTCCAAGCATGCTGCTGCATGTGTGCTGCATTAGTGATGGTTGATAGTCACAAGCTTCACTTTCTTATTAGCTGCTGTCACGGCGCATATAGACAGATTAAACAGCTGATCTCTTAAGGTAGACTGCAGTGAAGTCTGACAGGAGCAGAAATATGCCTGAAATGCTAGGCTGTTTTGTTCCTGTGCACCACCCTGTTGGCCAATCAGCAGGTATTGTTTGGCTGTTTTACTAATCTAAGTAAAATGGGCACAGAAGCTACAGAAACAAAGACTGCTGCCCATCAGGTAGCTAAAATGTATGGACTTAGATATTTTGCATCAATGCTTTCAGAACCCCCCCCCCCAACACTCCATCATCCAAGTGAGAAAATTTGAAAGATAAACATCACAATTTCCCTGCATGACATTTTTTACACTGTCAAGTGAATTTAGGCTGGTTTCAGAATGCTGGGGTCCACTTTTGGTGGTGTAAAGCTAGTCTTTAAAGTGTGGTTTAGCCTGGATCTAGTGTTTAGCTCCAGTTAAAACGGAGCATGTTGGGAAGACCGTTCCATCTTCTAATAGTTAATGAAATTCTAAACAATGCATTCAGTCTCTGTAGCAGTTTGCAGATATTTCAGTGGACTCTAACTGCAACTCTGTGCCTCTGCTTGTTTGGGCATCACAGATGTGACAAAAGGCTTTGCATGCATCTTTCACATTTATTCTCCTGTTGCCCTCACTGTCTTCCTAACTGTGACGTGACATATCGCCACCAGCAGCACTGATAAGAAAATGAACATTAGAGCTCTGCACAGCCTTCGGTGTGAAGGCACGGCTCTGCTTTCTGTGCCATTGTCTTCCTTTGTAGCCGTCTCATCTGCCTGCTGCTTTAGCTCTGTGCTCTTCTCTTTTCACTGTGTGATCTCCACACCTTCTCTAAATGTTCCTTCTCTGTCTCTTTTCTTTCAGTCTTGGTCTTGGTAATGGGCAAAGAAGGGGTCCATGGAGGCGGATTGAATAAGAAGGCATACTCGATGGCAAAATACTTGAGGGATTCAGGGTTTTAGTTTTAGTTTTGATGTAGCTTATGCAGTGTAGTTGAAGGAGAGGGGGTTAAAACAAAGGAAAACACACACAAAACACAAAACTTAGGGGGGAAAAAAACAAACAAAACCAATCTACTGTCCAGCCCATGTTTCCCCCCCCCATGTCCCTGAATGGTCCCTTTTAAACAACCCCAGGAGCATTTCTAACCATGCAGGGTTTGAGCTCTGCCCCACAACAATGTAGCCCCATATTTGGCTGAGATAGCATAAAGTGTTTTCTTTTCCAGCCCTGCAATCAACATGCCTGTTCATATTATTTTTGTTTCTTTTCCTTTGTGTACTCCAGCATTGGTTTTTGTCATGGGGAAGGAAGGTATCCATGGAGGGCAGCTCAACAAGAAAGCATTTCAGATGGCTGAGTACCTGAGGAAGTCCGGATACTAAAGCAGCCTGTACCCAGCTACCTAGCAGCTCACCCTTACCACCCTGTTGCATTTCACACTACTTCCAGTCCTAGTTTGTAGTTTTGTTTTTCTGCCTTCTCTTCTCCCCATTTGTTCTCCTTTTTTTTTTTTTTTTTTTTTTTTTTTTTTTTTTTTACAAAATGGAGGTCCTTTGCCAGGAAAACTGTTTTCCCAGAATTCAGTTGCATCTCATGTTTGGTCATCCTCTCCTAATGCAAGTATATCTATACTCAGGATTTCCACCTGTGGGTACACCCAGACCCTCTCCAGCTCCTTCTGTGTTCACATGGAGGAAGTTGGTCAGCAAGAGTGCAAGTGGCACATGGCAGTAAATGGTAGCCTGAGAGCAGATTAGCTGCTTCTGTGTCTATCTGGTGCTGACAGTTCACACAGGCCCCCTTTTTCCACTGCCCCTGGGCGTATCAACACACTGTTTCCCTTCTCAGAGGGCTATATCTCCTGGCCTCAGGCCTGAGAGAAGGTATTATACATACAAGGATTGATAACATAAAAAGTACATGTTAAATTTTGGAATACCAGATCCAAACGTAGTCAGAAACAGAATTATTAAAATCTTTATAATAAATTTGCCAGAGACTGTGCTTTTTCTTTTTTTTTTTAAGAGTTGCAATGAAACTGAGCAACAAGCAGAATTCATACTAAATATAAGACAGTGCAATCTTCATTAACAACAATGCTAAAAATATCCCAAATAAAGAAGAAGATAGGCTGGTGGAGGTATCTGCAGCAACAAATAGCACTGGCTTCAACATATCAGTTGCGTAATAGTGTGAAGTGTTTGGGTATAACAGGCACCCTGTTCACCAACATGAACATGACTGAAATTCACTGTAGTCAGCTGAGCCACATAGTTGCGAATGAGGCACTGATAGCAACAATGAAACAGCAGATGCAATTAACTAATGCAAATGCCGCAAGTCAGTGGATCAATGTAAAAATATTCATCTATTGGTTCCCTTAGTAATGAAAATCTCAGAAAGTTACATATAAGAAACACAATAATGACGATGCCCCCTCCCTGGGGTGTGGTCATCCAAATTCTATCCATGAGATCAGCTAAAACCTTTTCATGACCAAGTGGCAACCTCCAGTGCAAAACAAACCAAGAAGCAGTTTTGGGGGGAAAAAAACTGCAGTTCCACTAATGGCCACTTGAGGCCGGCCCCAAAAGTCACAGCAACTCCAGCACAAGTGCAGCCCATAAATCTTAAAACCCAGTAACAAGTTAACATTTTTGTCCTTAAGACTCCCTAAAAATCTAAAAGTCCATTTTCTAAATACTCTTTGGTCATCTTTTATACAGAGCTGTCGATGGTTCCACAGAAGGCATTTACTAACAAGTGACTACAAAAATTGTATCTTGCTTCATAATAACTACGTAGAGTGCGTTCTATTTAATATAACTCATTAGTTTGGATTTTGCCAAGGATTAAAAATAGGGATGTACAGTAGCTGCGTTGATTG
>VUQJ01044671.1:0-16050 GCA_015108635.1 Andinoacara biseriatus | reverse complement strand
ATCCATAATAATAATAACAAAAAAAAAAAAAAAAAAAAACAAAAAAAAAAAAAGAAAAAAAAAAAAAAAAAAAAAAAAAAAAAAAAAAAAAAGAAAACCAATTAAAAAAAAAAAAAAAAAAAAAAAAAAATAAATTTTAAATAAAAAAAAAAAGAAAAAAAAAAAAAAAACAAAAAAAAAAAACACACCCATAATACGATTTGTAAAAATGCCATTTGGATATTTAGATATAGATATCCACATCTAGAACTGAACTGCAGATATACACAAGTGTTATAAACCGGGACACGAGAATTTAATTTGAACCAGATTCAGGTAAAGAAAGGCGGTTCAACCTAGAGGTGCATCACAACTAAAAGAATATTGATCATTAGTCATTCAAATGCACTAAAAATTTAAGAGACTACAAAATTCACAGAACGTTTTATAGTTTACAAACGTTAGCGTTCTGTGATTAAACTGAATGGGGTTCTTATAAGTAACTTTAAGAGTCATCATTACAGTGTTGCAATTATAAAATAAGGGATTTTACCTGCTGGTTAACATGTTTGACAACTATAAGCAGAAGGTAAGTACGTCAGAGCAAATATATTGTGAATTTAGATGCATTTAAGTAGAGCATAGATGACAAATCTTTATACAGAATTTTTTTTAAAAAGTTCCCCACTCCTACTTCAATCACAAATATGCGTTTGTTTGTATTTTTCATCACTCTTGTTATTACTTTAATCATATTTGTTTTATTTTAGCTTTTTATCCTGTTACTGTGATTATCGATTGCGCCTGCTTTAACTTATATTGAAACTAACTCTAAAAGTGTAAATGGAGAAGAGCTGTGTTCATGTTCTAGGCTTATTAAATAGTGAATTGGCTTCCTGAGCAGTTTGTCTAACTCCATGACAGATCTCTGGTTGTTTGTGGGGTTAATATGCAGATAAGCTCATGTAGGCCAGTTTGACGCCCCCAGATAAGACGCCTTTAAGCCAGTAGGCTAAGCAGACACAACCTCTTAAGACGCATTTCCTAAAAGGACCTATAAGCACTTGAACAGTGCAATAAAGTTTGCTCTTACCTGTACAACATGATGTCATATAGTGTTCTTCCCTGTACACTGAGCATGTGTGCGTACATTGCTCTGTGTCCAGGATCGTCCAGCAGCGCCATGTCATTGGTTATAATACCCTGAAGAAACGGGCTTGTGTCTTGCCCCTGAATTTTAAACAGGCTCCTGTGCGAAAGGTAATAGCACACAAATTGTCCCGGGGAATTTTTAGTGTTACCCGTGTCCTGGCTGTACCTCCTGACACGGATCCCAGCTGGAGCTGAGACACCCGAGAGAAGCGTTGTGCACAATCCGCCGGGTTTTTTGGCGTAAACACCGAACGCGGACGCCAGCGCTCCCCTGGCAAAGCACAGAAGCCCCATGATGGTATAGTGACACAGGAGTGTACTGAGTCGTTAAATGAGTGTCTGTTCCACTAAAAACAACAGTGGACGGCTACATAACCAAGCACATCACTGCTTACTTCGACGCAAAGGGCTCCATTTTGAAGTCCCACAATGCATTGCTCGATAATATCGGAACACGTGTGTGTCAGAGAGCGATGTTTGTTTCCTTTAAGCGTGAACTTGGCAGTCATCTTCTCAGGAGTTAGGCTTCGGTTTGTTGCGAGAATAAAAACCCTTCTAACCCTTTATAAATTATTATGAGTATAAAGCTTAAATAGAATATGCAGAACATGAGCACAAGTGGAAGATAAACTATGTAAGTAGAATTTTATTTATAGAGCACATTTAGAACCAAAGTTCTAAATGATTAAATACTAAAAAGTAAAAGTTGAAATAGTGACTCAAGTTATTTATCTTGTAAAAAGGTTCAGGCTCTGAAATGTACTCAAAGTAAGAAAGTAAAAAGTAGATCTTTGAAGGACATTTCTCCATTTATGCTCCCTCCTCTTCTATAGCACTATATGCTGAAAAACTGTCATAACCTATGGATATCTGCACGAAAAACGCCGTTCAGGCCACTTTAACCCCTGAGTATAGCACTATAAACAATGCATAAATTACATGTTTTTGACTCTTTGTATGCAATAAGCACCAGTGATGGATACGCCAGTTGGACCGGCTTCGTTTGTTATTGTTCCTCCGTTTAGGCTCTGATCAGTTTGAAGGCGCGCAGTGCTGTAAAACAAAAACTTCCCTCAAATGCGTTAAAACAAAAATAACGACCTCGTTTTCAAAATATAAGGAGTGGAAAGTACAGATATTTGTGTAAAATTGTACAGAGTAAAAGCAAAAAGCTGTCAGATAAATAACTAAAGTACAGATACATGAAAATGCTATTTAAGTACTTTAATGAAGTCCTTCTTTACTTTCCACCACTGCTGTCAATGCAGTTCTCAAATCAGTATTTATAAATCAGCATTTCCCCACCCAAATGGACACGCTGCTATTGTTTCTGTGCATACTTCTCTACTAGATATTTGTTCTCATCTGAATCTCACAACTCGTCAAAACAGTTTGTACATACTTCAGACTTTTTTCAGATATTTATGACAGTGCAAGACCAGTCACACACTCACAGTGGTAGTAGCAAAACTTCAATTGAAATCAAATACACTGCTCAAAAAAAAAAAAAATGAAAGGAATACTTTTTAATCAGAGTACTGTATAGCATCAAGTCAATTAACCTTTTGGGATCTTGATCTGTCAGCTGAGTAGCAGAGGAGGTTATTAATCGGTTTTCAGCAGGGGCAACAATGAGACAACTCTAAAAACAGGAATAGTTTTGCAGTTGGAGGCCACTGGCATATTTTCTGTTCAATTAAATTCTGTTCAATTTTATTTATATAAAGCCAAATTACAACAAACAGTTGCCTCAAGGCGCTTTAGATTGTTAGGTAAAGACCCTACAACAATTATGTTGATGAGTACTGCCAGAGCCCTACAAATGACCTCGAGCAGGCCAAGAGTGTGAATGTCTCTGACCAAACAACCAGAAACAGACTTTTAACAGACAATCTTCTAATGGGCCCTGTGGAGCCCAAATGGCATTTGCCATACCAGAATTGGCAGGTCCATCACTGGCATCCTGTGCTTTTCACAGATGAGAGCAGGTTCACCCCTGATCACATGTGACAGACATGAAAGGATCTGGAATATTAGATGTTAGATTCAGTTCATTGTCACTGTGCACACAAGGCACACAACAAAATGATCGTTCCAGATCACTCATCCAGAGACGACCATCTGCGGTCATGCTGCCAGAGACCGTTAGGCAACGTGGTTTAAGTGTCATGCCCAAGGGCACAAGGCAGCGCAGGGACAGGGGCTCGATCCGGCAACCCTCCAGCTGTAAGGTGAGCGCCTACCCACTGCACCACGTCCACTGCAGTGGTCGTTCAGCACGACTGGTTTGGTGGTGGGTCAGTGATGGTCTGGGAGTAACACAGAGATCTCTACAGCAACAGCGCCATTAGGAATTGAAATGAAATCCTTGTCTCATTTTCAGACCCTACGCTGGTGCAGTGGGTCCTGGGTTCTTCCGGGTGCACAACAATGCCTGGCCTCATGTAGTGAGATTTGCTGTGATTGTCACCATTCACTGGCCCCCACGCTCTCCTGACCTAAATCCAACAGATCACCTCTGGGACATTATGTTTTAGTCCATTCAGCACCGCCAGAACGCACCTCAGACTGTCCAGGAGCTTAATGATGCTTAATGATCCAGATCTTAGAGGAGATCCATCCATCATTTCATTAGGAGCATGCCCTGATGCTGCCAAAAAAGCATACAAGCACGTGGGGGCCATGCAAACTACCGAGTATCATTTTGAATTTGCATCTATGAAATTTCTGCAAACTGAACTAGCCTGCCGCATAATTTTTTCACTTTGAATTTTGGGGTGTCTTTGAATGCAGCCCCTCTCTGTAGGTTGATAATTTTCATTTCCATCAAAGGATGTGACATCTTTCAGAACACATTAACCAGTCCATCAGTATAGGTATTCAGCATGATTTATTTTTTTTAATTCCCATTGAGATCTCATGTGTTTTCAAAGCATTCCTTTAATTTTTTTGAGAAGATTATAATTACATTTTTTCAGAAGAGATTTAGTTAGGAAAAAAATAGATATACACACTCTTGTGTCACAGGTCCATGTCATGGCACTGCTAATTACACACAAGCATATACTATATATATATATGTACTCAGTGACTACTTTATTAGGTATACCTTGCTAGTACAATATTGGACTCCCGTTTGCCTTCAGAACCACCTTAATTCTTTGTGGCATAGATTCAACAAAGTGCTGGAATCATTCCTCAGAGATTTTGCTCCATATTGACATGATAGCATCACAAAGTTGCTAATTTTTTCAGCTGTTCATTCAAATTTCCCTTTCAACCACAGAATATAGTGTTTTTCCAATCTTCTGTTGTCCAATTTTGGTGAGTCTATGCAAATTGTAACCTTACTTTCCTATTCTTAGCTGACAGGAGTGGCACCCAGTGTGGTCTTCTGCTGCTGTGCATTAAGAGACGCTCTTCTGCATACCTTGTTTTCAATGCGTGGTTGGTTAAGTTACTGTTGTCATCCAATTAGCTCAAAGTAATCTGGCCATTCTCCTCTGACCTCTGACATCAACAAGGTATTTTCACTTTCTTCCCCATTCTGATGGCTGTCTTGTCCATGTCTACATGCCTTAATCTTTTGAGTTGCTGCCATGTGAGAGGCTGATTACATATTTGGATTAATGAGCAGCTGAGCAGGTGTACCTAATAAAGTGGCTGCTGAATGTCTTTATTGGACTATACAGTAGTTGGTACCATGTTCTCAGGTTGTCCACCTTTATGGTGGTAGCATGTTGGCAGTCCATGGGCAGCTTCAGACTCCCTCACCTGTCTGTGAGAGCATGTTATCACATGGGGCAGTGTCAAAAATACAAGGTACAGATAGTCTGTGGGCTGCTCTTACTTGAGTTGTTGGTCTATCAACCAGCCACGGAGAAGAACAGAAACAGAACATACAAAGAGCTGAAGTGAAACAGTGTTAAAAACAATGAAAAGTCTCCACTACAGCCACTGTCTGTACTTATCCCACTTTTTCGTCTTTGATTTTTTTTTTTTTGAGGGGGGACGGGGGGGGCTTTATTCAACCAATCAGCATTTGACCACCGCATTGCATCATCCACTTTGAGCAACATGCAGATGAGTCTTTGGAGGAGTGCAGAGGAGCACATTTGCAGTGGGTGGAAGCCCCTCTCCATAGGCTCTGCATAGACAAACAACTCGTCAAACTGACACAACTTTGGCAGCATAAATTAAGCATTAATCATGTCAGCTCTCTCCTACAAACTTTGCACATCGCCCCTGCTGTTGTAATTATAAACTGCAACAGTGGCATCCTATTACAGTACCACGCTGAAATTCAGTGAGCTCTTTAAAATGACGACTTCTTTCACAAATGTTTGTAAAGGCAAATTGCAAGTGTAGGTGCTTGATTTTATGCACCTCTGACAATAGAACAGAAAACACATGAATCCAATGATTTAGAGGCATGATCCAGTACTTTTGTCCATATAGTGTACCTCTTATGTTTTTTTAAAGACCCATGAATGATTTTGTCAGCCCTTATTCTTGCTATTAACATAATTTTCATTAATGACTCTTACTTTAACTGGACATTTATATCCAGAAGGCTTAAGAAAGCAGTGAAGGTCTAAGAGAGTAACTCTACAACAGCAATAATCCTACACATGCTCTACAATAAACCAAACTAATGGCCACTGTAAAAATGATGATTGTATTTTACTATTGGCAAGTACTACTCTATTAAAACTGTACTTCCACATTTCAGAATTCCTCTTTGAGTAGCCTACACTTTCTTAAAACAACTACAGTGAAAAACAGAAGACTCTTAACATGTCTTATTGCAATCTTATCCCAATCTTAAATCTTCACCCTAATCAAAATACAAGAGAAAGTGATGCATTTGCCACTTGGACACAAACTTCAAGGCAACGGCAGTAAATTTAGGTGTATTGAGTTTGTGAGTAATTTCAAACTGAAGTTCTGTTATAGGGGGCCTTGAGCCGACTGTTGTGATTTGGCACTATATAAATACAATTTAACTGACATTGATTTAAATTGAATTGAATAGAATTGCGGCCTACCGAAAGTACCTTCAAGGCCCACCAGGGGGAGTCACTCATGCACAGGAAAGCTTACCATGGTAGCAAAAATTTACGTTTGCAAAGTAACGCTCTGCTATTTGTAGAAAAATAAGAGCGAGTCACTCATCTGAGCTCTATGTAAGACAAGAATGATGATTGGAAGTGACTTTCAGTATATATGTGCACTGCAGTATTTATTTTGAGAAGGTATAGTTACATTTCTCATGCCTGCCTAAGTTAGTATAAATATTTAAGTTGATTTAATAAGCACTTTATTTTAATTTTACTCTAATTAAATGGTACATGTAGCATCTCATGAAAATATATAACTTCTAAAGTCATTTGACTTTTATGTTGATCTTAAAAAAAATAAAACAATTGGTTGCGTTCGTTTTGTTCACGTCAATCAGTTGCTTAAATTTTTTAATTTTTATTTATTTCTTTGGAGTTGGGTCAAGTAAAACAGGATACCTGCAGTAACAACCCAGCTTTTTTTTTTTTTTAGAAGTTTCCAATTTATTGTTAGACTTCAATCAAATACTTTAAAGAGTTTGCACTTTTAGAAACATTTTCTTTGTTCGCCCGGTGAGAGAAAAGCAGAGTTCTACTGTAAGGAGGGAAATCTGAGGTTTCAAACAAGTTTATTTTTGGTTCCATAAATAAAATACTTGAACAGTCTTAGGGTTTGAGGCACTTTGTTCTATGAAAACTGTGAAGGCAAGATTAACCATTATTATGAAAGCAATTTTAGAAACAGAAAAACGTCAATAATCGTATCTAACATGCCAAGACTTAGGAGCTCATTGAATACCTGACGATTTTCTACTATAGCCTATCTCTGTACTATGTTCCCAGCTGCAAAGCATGCATCATCTGCTTCAGATTGCATAAAATGAGTATTTAGTGTATTTTCTATTCACGTACCTCTTTCTCTGCAAGGCTTTGGAAAATAATCGAAACGATAAAGGCTTTATACACGCTGTCTGATGAGCATCACACCAAGAAGATTGAAAGCTTTCAGTCACACAGAATTGTTTTGTCATTTTTATAAAAAAAAATATACTGTATATATATTTCACATTTAATTTTCTTCAGGGGAAGAAGAAAATTGACACTACATCCAGAAATCCTTCTCCTAATATTGAACACGCGTCTTTCTAATAACATTCATCATTCTTTACAATGAGCCACTGAGCATGTATACAGTGTTTTAGACTGCGTTTTCAGATGTGGATTGCAAACCCAGTTGTGCCATTTCAAAGAAAACTGTCTTCAAATGAATCGTGGAAATTATGGTAAATAAATAGCTTGAAGCAGTCTGTTTATGCTTTGACATTTTAATTGGAAATAGAGTGGTTAAACTAAGGAAGCATATGTTAACCATATCTGAAATCTATGGCAAGCACAATATGACACACTACAGTAACAAGGAAGATTTGTGATACTGGAGTTAATATTTGCTTCATGTTTTATTTTTTTTTATTCCCAAAAACTAGGCCTACTGTGTACTTCTTTAAATAGTGAGATTGTTATTGTCCAAAGTCGTATTTAACACAAACTAAAGATTTGCTAGATTGATCTCTAGATCCAGACAGAGGTCTTTCCGTTTTTTACAATGGCTGCAGCCTTCTCCGTGGCTGACTTGGGCCTTGCTCCTTGTTTCTCTTGGACTGTATTGACTCGATTCTGCTCTGCCATAGTGCCCCCAGACACAGGACTACTTGTTCTGGAAGTTTGTTGGTTGTTTTTAGTTTGATATGTTTGAAAAGCCATATCAAGCTGTTCCTGTGCGACCCGTAGATGCCGGTGCAGACTTGCAAGATCAGAAGGGATATTCTCATCTGGGCTGGTGCATTGCTGCTCCTGGGCCACATTGGCCATGTTCTGTTCATGTGTGATGAGGCTGTTGGGGATCCTGCTAGGCTTGTCTGTCTTCATCACAAGATTGTATCCCGGAGGGGACGCTGGGATGTTGCGAGAGAATGGGTAGCCATAAGACATTCGCTGACCACGATTCCTCTTCATGCGAAGAGTATCCCGAAAAGTGCCAATTCCCAAGTGAAGCATTTCACACACATTTAGCACAAGACAAAGACAGCTTACCACATACATAATTAGGAGGAAGATTGTTTTTTCTGTGGGCCTGGAGATGAAACAGTCCACTCTGTGTGGGCAGGGCACCCTGTTGCATACATATGAAGGGTTTACTCGAAAACCATAAAGGAGATACTGTCCAGCAAGGAAAGCAATTTCAAAAATAGCCCGTGACGTGAGCTGGAGAACATAGATTCTCATCAGGCCTTCTTGCATTATTCTTCTGCGGCCATCATATTTTGGTGGGTCTTTGCTAGTACTGCTTACTGGTTCAGGCTTGGCCTCTTGGACCTCCAGTGTATCCTCATAGATCATGGGCTCAGCATCATCATCCTCCTCCTCCTCCAAGACTTCCTGCAGATGATGGCTCTCTCTCCATCTCAGGTGAGGAGGTGGCTTTTTGCGAAGTTTTTGCTGCTTCCTGCGCTCCTCCTCTGAACTTCGGGCAATCTTGTGGATTGCATATCCCATGTACATAATGGAGGGAGTGGAGATCATGATGATCTGGAAGACCCAGAAGCGAACATGCGACAGGGGAGCAAATGCATCATAGCACACGTTGTCACAGCCCGGTTGCTTGGTGTTGCAGGTGAACTTGGTCTGCTCGTCTGAGTAGATGGACTCACCTCCGACTGCTGTGAGCACAATGCGAAAGATGATGAGCACAGTTAGCCACACTTTCCCCACAAAGGTGGAGTGGTTGTGGATCTCTTCGAGGAGGCGAGTGAGAAAGCTCCAGCTCATGTTGCTCTGCGAAGCTTTTCAACTAGAGTCTGTTAAAATAAAAAATCAAGAATTATTACAGTGTAGGTAAAGAATTATTCAAGAGATGTTTTGGACTTGAGAGAGCCATGAGATGATTTAAACAGTTTACATTTTAGTAAACTGTATTTAGTACTCTAAATATAAGTACTCTTTATATCAAGTACTTGCATCGATTATGTGAAGTTCTCTAAAATGGTTTTAATTAACAATTAATTTAATATTTTTTACTCTTCTATATAAATATACAAATTACAAAAAATATACAAAAGTAATGTAACGAAAGAAAACACTGATAAAAAGACATAAATAAACCAGGAGGTACTTCATTTACAATCTCTTAATGCCAAAGCACCTTTCCTTAAACTATAACTTAAAAGAGTAAATGATTACCAAAATTATAGCCTTAAAATATTTTCTATGAACTTTCTTTTTCTTTTCTTTTTTTACTGAGAAATGTGGCAGAGAAAAAAACGAGTTATTAACGATTGTTTGTCTTTCATTTTGGGGTTCACTATAAACTCAGTCCAATCTTTTGGGCACTTCACTTTGTGAAAAAGGTGTTCGTCTAATTGTGTTGCTGTCATTGAGCTAACCAGTTACTTTGGAAATGCACGTGCTGAAACATACAGTATGTTATTGTCACCAGCACACTTGGCTACTTCTCTGTTTAACGGGTACTTCTATTATCAAGTGATCGCACAGCCACAAACAAGACAAAGGCTTGTGTTGTTGCATAGGGAAGTGTCATTAGGACATGGTGGAATAGTTTTGGAAGTGGTTGAAATAGTACAAAAATAACACAGCAAAGATTAAAAGACAAAAAGAAAGCATTCCACTGGCCATGCGCAAACCCACCAGCAATCATTTTTGATAAGACAATTCATCAAAGGACAAGGCTAATCTACAAGAGAAGAACTGCCAGTTCAGAAACCAAAGTGCGCCTCAATCACAGCGCCTCTTCAGAAACATACTGCAAGCTCTACTCTAACACTCCATGCCAAACAGGCCTACACAGACGAACAGATGAAATGAGATCTCAGAGTGTCATACTCTCCTCATAGCCTGCATCACTGCTATCTCAGTGAGGCAGATGTAAGGGGGGGGTAAGCATAGTAATTGTCCCTTTATGCCTTCATTCATGGTTCATGGTGATCTCATGACTGCAACACTGTATTCTCTGGCGTGTGATGTGCCATCTCCGCTGCCATCTGAGAGAACAGGAGAGGCTTGTTGCTCCGCCACAAGGCCTCCCCTCCAGATCCAGCACTGCTGACACTAGGGAGGGATACAGCATCATGGAGGCAGATGGCACCTATGGTGGGCAGCTCATGTCTGCCCCAGGATGGCATGACAGAAGGGCTGCTTTATGTAGGATGCAATGAATTTGCTGTGTATCTTAAAATCAACCCTATTCTTACAACAACTCCTGATACGTGTCAGCTAGCTGTTAAAATGCTTTACAGAGTGTTTTAGAGACTGTGATATCAGTTTTCTGCAGTTTTGTTTGTATTGCAGAGCTGCAGCAATTTCAGCCCGGTGTCCCTTGACTTTAAAGGTTTAAATGTCGGTAGAACTTGCCTAGTTCAGTTATAGATTTTCTTGACAATAATTCTAAATCATCTTAGAGTAGTAGTAGAGTAAGTCTATGCAAACACTCCTATTAATAACATATAAACGTCAAATTAAGTACAATCTGAGATCAGAGATTTATTTGTATTTATTTATTATGGCTGTTCAGATGTTATACAAGACACCTAACTCTAAGTAACATTTCTGCTGTGATATTTTTCAAATTATGAAAAACAAGGAAAGCATTGCCATATTTTCTTTGAATGTAAAATGTCTCAGAAGCAGCTAATTGTGCAAATAACAGTGAGATATTTAGTGAAGTATTTAGAGGTAATTATATAAGAAGTTAAAGAAAATATTAAAATTTGTGGTTTAATAGCAATAATTCCTGTTAATAAAATCATGTTATGAATGGGAATTCTGGCTAAATGAGAATAATTAGAGTATATATTTGTAGTGAAGAACTTGAGACATATTTTTCTATTGGGGTTAGATGATACATCGTAAATGCAGGCCACGGGCAAATTTATTTTACACTATAAAACAACATTCTTGCATTCGGTTATATGCACATGTCAAATTATTTGATATTTGAAAGACTGCTGCAATAGCATGAAATAGCCTTTTAACGGAGGTTATTTCAGAAACACGTCTTCACAAACTGTTTAAATTTCCCCCATAACAAAATCTGTATCTGCAGCGATGTGAGACAGGAGAACTGAAACTATTATACTGTCAGTATTGACTAAGAGAGAAAGCCAGCTAAAAACAACTCACCTGGAAAAGCTGCACATGTTTTCCCCATCCCGAAGGTCTCCTTTGCCCTCTCTAGATATCCCCTCCACAGTCTGATCCATGGAAAGCCACTTCCATTCTAATGTCCTGGCTTTTTCCGTCTTACTGATAACTTCCAGAATCATAAAAACAAAAGAAAAAATGACTAAACCTGTTGAACTGGAATTTCTTTTTATCCCGTTTTCCCACACTGTTAAGTAGTGAGGTCTCACCGCTGTAAATTCCTCACATTCTAGCATGTGTCTGGTTTCTATTACACCAGCCTTCTGCCCAGGAAGGAAGTATTAAAAAAAAAAAGAAGAAGAAAAACAGAGAGGCAGTGAAAAAAAAAAATCCTCCTCTAGCAACTGACCCTCATCGAAGGGTTCAGACTTGAGGATATGGTACTCCAGATTGAAATGAACACCCAGCTCAGGGAGCATGTTAATCTCAACACAGTCAACCTCCCCCCAATGCTCATGTGCAACATTTGAAACGGAGATGATGGGAGTATCTCTCTCTCTCCTTTTTATCACTTTGTCATCTTCTCTATCCCTTTCTGTTTCCATCTATATACAGTAAATATCTCAGCTTCTAGCAGGTTTATAGTTTCATACTCAGTCATAATGACTGATTAGTACTCTCACTGAAAAAACAAAGTATATATATATATATTAGTCTTCATATGTTAAAAGGCAAAAGATAATTGAAAACATTTGTACCTTTTCCTCTGTGCCTCCCTTTATGTCACATAAAGCACATCAACAAAAATAAATGCAGATAGCCTCAATATGATCAATTACATAACAGTTTACAGTGGGTGATGGTTACGAAAAAAACAACTTTCGGGAGAAAAAGACAGGGAGTGTAAGGACAGCAGTGTCACTGAGATAGAAGCCACCTTGCCTCAGTACAGATCCGCTAGAATGTAACCAGCAGGTATGCTCAGTTATATCAAGTGTCATAATATTTACATCTTCCAACCAGGCAGATGGCCAGATAGCAGCAGTGGACAGGTCGCATTCTGCGCTGCCACTACATGCTTTTTTTTTCCAGCTTGATGTTTATACTTCACGCTTTCACCTTGGCCCGTGAAGTGCAGCGGCGCACGTTGTTGCTAAACACATGTAATGACTTTTATCACGATGAAAAGGCTTGTGCTATGTGAATAGAAATCCTCCCATTTCTCTTGCACACACACACACGTGCATTTCATTAATTGCTTCAATCAGAAATGACACACCAAAATAGAGATGCTGAAGTGATTCACGGAAGGAATTTCTCCATCTCTTTATTCTGTGTGCAAGACACTGCAATTGAGTTTAGAAAGAGAACTCAACTACTTTTAATCTTAGACAGATAAATTGGTTAGTGTCTGGCTTGCATTAATGAACTGTGCCTGCTCAGTGTCCCGGTGATCATAATATTATAAAGTTACTTTCACGAGGTCCCCAATGACTCTTTAATTATGATCTGTATACAGCTATAAAGCAAAGAATAACGTTCAACAGCATCAGCAAGTCCGCCATCAATCAGACCACAACTTCAACTCAGTTGCTGAAACGATGTAAAATTCTTCATCTCCGCTGTCTTCATAAATTGTCACAATATTATGAGTGCAGTAAGAAAACAGAAAAAAATGTCAAGGTTAAAACGATGAGAGTAAAAAAGATGGCTGCATTAAAATCCAATTCTTTCTGAGTAGTTTGTGGTCTACAGAAAGCTCTGAGTGCTAGCCATCTGGGCCTGCAGCACCCGTCCTCCAGAGGCCTCGCCTTCAAGGCTTGCCTCTCCATCTGACTGAGGAGATGCAGCGTAGCAAGCGCCACTGGTGCAGCAATGAGGAAAAGAAGACAGGGGATGCTTCTGGAATGGCTTGAGCATTTGGCGTTTGGACATGTGCTATCCCTAAGGGACCATTAAGCACGTGTTTTTAAGTTGTAACACACTCCTCTCCCTCTAAAGCCTTTTCGTCATCCAGAAGACACAGATGGTCCAGTGAAGATAGTTAAGAAATGAACATTTATGTGACTTAAAATTGAAGTCAATTAGAGTTTATGTTCCTCGATAGTTGCAGAAATTGCTGTCCACTGGTGTGAACTGCAGTTAGCACTCCGGCATCATAACATTGTGAGTGAAGGAAACATCTTTGAGGTTAATATAAAGATATTAAGAGATTAGCACCATTACGTGCTAAAACACCTCATGTACTGAATAATTCATGCTTGAGTTTGTCTTCTTTAAATTATAATTATAAAGAACTGTTTGCAGGACGGGTGTTTTTATAGCAGCATTTTTTTAAGAAGACAAAGAAGAAAAGCATATATGCATCCGATTTTTGTTGAAAACAGTAACCATGACAAAACAGTGAAAACTCAGTTTTACAACTTGTGTATTTAAATACATAAGATGCACAAAGTTATTGAAGAACAAAAAGTGCACCAACCAATAGAATCAACCCAATGGCTGTTTAGCTTTGAATACACAGTCGTTGTGTCCTTGGACACGTCAAACTGTTCTAGCTTTGGGTAAGTGAAGTTCATGTTGATAAGTATTGATTGGACTGCCCTGAGCCAGGAAAATATTGCAGTATTTCCCTGTAAGACACTGTTTGACTTTGTTGTTGTTACAAGGACTGGCCACATCTGACTGCCAAAGCAGGGTGTTTAATATTCATTGAGGTTATATTTATTGTTATATGTTAAACAGATCACTTAAAAAAAAGATAAACACACTAGTGTGTCTCATGAACTTACCAGATTAAAAAAAAGAATAAGCAAATTCCTGTAGTGTAAGTAAATGTTCCCTATTTAAATAATTTCATAACCATTTTCCTAGCCTCTGGTTCATATTTACTATAACTGCATCAATTTTATAACCAAATACATGTAAGTTTTGAGTCCCAGACAGTTTCGACTTACGAGGTCACTGGGAGCTGTTAAGTTTTGTGGCATAGTGGCTGGTGAATGATGCAACATCGAGGGGTGAACATCTCAACAACTCTCCTTGGTCGCCACTAATGTCATCACAACAGGTTCATCCGCATGTATTTTCTGAACAAAGTTGATGTGAGTAGACTGGGGGCTGTGAAGGTCTGTGTTTATGTAACAGATCAAGCTACACCATGTGACTTGGATGTGTCCCCCTCTGGGAGAAAAGAGTGACACAAGACACCCGAACAAAAACATGCAACTTGGCTCTTGGACTCCTCTGTGATCCTCTGCTACCACTATCATTAAACTACTCTTACCAGGCTGTGAAGGGCTATCCCATAGGCAGCCTGAGAGTGGTGGCAGTCCCATCGCATTTGTTCATTTTTCTCCCAGTTTCTCAGCCGAGCATCTCCTACCCCCAGGGTGAGTGCGTCCCGTGCCAGTTTTACTAAGGCTGGACTCCACTGAAGCGACTGCATGAAAAGCCTTGAGGAGGATGCCAGCAACTTCCCTCAGACAGGGCTCTGCGTCCCCCACACATGAGCAAAGCAACTCGTATTGAGTGTGCATTACACTACATTGACAAAGCAACAGAAAGTTCATCTTTTGCTGGCTAATGCACTTTAGGTGCTAAAATGGCTAGCTGGATATTAATTAGGAGAAAACATTAAGGGTATACAGGCCAAACCTCACATCTTTATACATGTCTTAAAGATGCATATACATGCATATGACAGATAATGTCAAGCAAAGATGGCAATCTGAGAGATTTTAAAAAGCCCAAAAGGATGCTGTTCAACTGGAATAGGTCTCTTGTTTTACAGAAAGAGGTTTCATTTTCATACCTGAGATAATCCATATACGCCCAGTGCTTCATAGGGGAAGAATAAAACATCATGATGCAGGTATTTTTCCAAGTTGTATCAGGCTAGCTTTTCTTGCTCATTATATTATTAACTCATTAGCATTCTAATATGAGCAGATTTTAACTATTCTCACCATTATAACTGACTGTATGATTGTGGGGTATGTGTCACAGCACAATTATATAATGTTTTAAGTTCTAAAAACTGCACTTAAGATCAGCATACTTGTCATTTGATTTTGACAGCTACTTAGCTGGCTTTACATACAAACGTTTACATAATCTCCATGTTTTATTCTTGGCCAGGGTTTTCTAATGAAACTAGATTGTGAGTAACTTACCTTAACTTAAATTCATATTTATTAAGAAGACAATTTTTATTATGCTTTCCAAACTTCCTCAATCTTCAGCATCTTTTCAACTACTTTGTTTTCTTCTATAGGTCTCTTCAAAGCTCTTATTGTTAAATTAGAAAAGAAATGAAACCAAAATGCCAAGGACATTATGGCTTATCCACTTCACAATCACTCAGAGCTTGCAGGTTATTATCAATGAAATGACAAATATGACCATGACCATGGCCTTGAACTTGACCTTGAACAGAGTTTAGGTGAAGACCCATTGGGTAATTATTCAGTTCACTAAAATCTGACCAATACTCTAGGAGGAGTAGTTTAGTGCAAATGCAAAGGTGCCCATAAAACAAAATATGACCTTGACCTTGAAGACTCATTAAGTAATCATTGTGTGTTTATTCCGGCTAATATTGTATTAACAGATGCTCATCTGTCCCTTGGCCAGATGAGCTAAAAATGGTGCTTATTTTGTAGGATATATTCCATTACATATTCCAGTACTGAATCCTAAAAAA
>VUQJ01044669.1:30826-51510 GCA_015108635.1 Andinoacara biseriatus | reverse complement strand
TTATTTCTAGTTCCTTGTGTGTCCATGTGTCAAGTCCACGTCTTTGTTTCCCTGTCTGGCTTCCTGTTTTATTTTGATAGTCTTTTGGTCCCTGTTGGTCATGTTCAGTTTTGCTTCCCCTTGTCTCGTCTGGTTAATTCTGTTCAGCCTTGCCCCCACCTGTTGCCTGTTCCCTAATTCCTCTGTGTATTTAAGTGCCCAGTCTGTGTTTAGCCCTTGTTGCATCGTCTTCAGTGTTTTCCTCCCGCTGTGTGCTCTGTACCCGACTCCTGCTTTTGTTCCTGTTCTGTCGTCCAGCAAATAAACTGTTTATGTTCACGTCCGTGCCCAGTGTCCTACATTGAGGTCCTCATTCCTGCCTGCCACACAGCCGATGCTTGACAAAAACACCACACGTGTTCAGATCGGGCAGGCCATTCTTCCATCACACCCATGTGAGTGTTGAAGTCTCCCAGTAGGATGATGGAGTCACTAGATGGAGCACCTTCAAGTACCCCTCCCAGTAATTCCAAGAAGGTTGGGTACTCTGAATTAATAATAATCTTAGTCTTATATAGCCCTTTTCAAGATACCCAAAGACACTTTACAATTTCAAGCACCATTCATTCACACTAGGTGGTGGTAAGCTACTAATGTAGCCACAGCTGCCCTGGGGCAGTCTGACGTAAGTGTGGCTGCCAATCTGTGGCTACAGCCCCTCCGGCCACCACCAAACATCAACATTCACACTTGGGCAACATGGGTTAAGGGACATAATAACAGCATGCACTCAGACGAGGATTCAAACCAGCGACCCTCCGGTTGCAAGATGAACACCTACCCACTGCACCACTGCCACCCACATTGTCATTTGGTATTCCATGTCCCCATAGCCACTTTTGAAAGCCGGGGATTTGAAAGCCTCCGCCCTTGGCTACTACCCGACACACATAGCGCCTGATCCCTACGACACATTCTGCGGGTGGTGAGCCTACAGGAGGGTGGGTCCATGTATCCCTTTGGGGCTGCATGTGGCTGGGCACCATGGGCTAGTGTCCTGCCACCAGACGAGCTCCTTCCTCAGGCCTGGCTCAAGGGTGGGTCCCTGGTAACCCTATCCAGGGCAGGGTAAACAGTTCCCTTGATGTAATTTGCATAGGGGTTATTGGAATCACTTTTTGTCTGGCCCCTCACCCACAAGACAAGGCAAGAAAAACAATGAAGTAAATTGTAAATGAACTGGTTCTTATATACTGCTTTTTTACTTTGAGCATTCAAACTGCTTTATACAACATGCCTCAGTCACCCATTGATACAAACACTTCCTTCTATGTCTACGTATTTTCTAACATTTACACACATTCCCACTCCAATGAATGCATTGGAGAGCAACTCAGGGTTCAATATCTTACCCAAGGATACTTCAACATGCAGACTGGAGCAGCCAGGGGTCAAACTACCAGCCTTCCAATTAGCAGATGACCTGTTCTACCTCCTGAGCTACAGTGGATAGGATAGGATAGCTACAGGTTAGAGTGGTGTAGACATTTAGGTTCCTCTCTTGAATTTAGCACCAAATTAGACTGCAAAAAGGAGAAGACATGGTCACACCTTTTACTTTTTATACAAGCTACAAGTGAAAAACTGCAAACAAACCCAGACTTGCAAGAAGTGAATCAAATGTATTTAAAAGGAGCTGTCTTAATTCACCAAGCTTGTTGGCCAAGCAAAAAAGTTGAAAAAGGTTAATGACTATTCATATACATTCCTGGGACATAAAATAATACAGTTTTTTTCAAAGGTGCTGACACACCTCAGCTATGCACAAGGTGAGCATTTCTAAAATGGGGCTGTCACACCCAACTTATAGCTTTTTAACATGCAGGGTTAGAAGAAGAAAAGTTTTAACCCAAAGCACAATATTTTCCTAAACCTACCAAAGAGCTTTTAAGAACCTATCCTCAAAGTATCTAAACCTAACCAGTGAGTGCAAGAGAAAATACAAAGCAAGTTAAACAAAAAAGTTATTAAAACCACCCAACCTTAGTGCGAAACACAAATGTACAAACAGGAAATGAACCATGTTCCCTTGGCTGATACTCCTGCCACTTACCATCCAGCCTAATAAGGACAGGCTACAGAAGTGTTCACATGTCGAGAGCCAGCCCTCCTGTCTGACTCACACTGTCTTCTATTTTTTTTAAAAGTACTCTTGAGCAATAGCTCTCCAGGCTTTCTGAAGGGTTTCCAAAATGTTTCTTTAGCTGTTTTTTTCACTCATCTTCAGTTCAGTCCACTTAACACTGACTATGCATCATTCAAGCATAAAAAAGTCCTCATACTCAAGAGATGAACCAGTATTGAGTCTTCACAATTTAGTAGGTACAGGTAGATAATTTTAGATTGACTCTTTAGGAATTTTGTTTTTGTAGCGTGGCCCTTTGCATAGCAGTGTATTTCATAGCTGCCAAGGCAGTGGTGCTAAAAGGCCCCTTGTATCATAATATGAAGGTGGCAAAATCTGACTAAACAGCATTATGTAATGTCTCTGTATGAAAATGTTCTGTAATTTCTTTTATCGAGCCCATGACTATATTTTGGAAAGTGAAGCTGGGTTTATGAATTGATTAGAATTAATGGAAATCTCCTAAAATTCATTTGAAAAAAAGGTTTAACTTCACTTTTGTAAAATTAAATGGCAAACGCAGTATGTTATTGCAGTTTCACAGTTTATTATGATTATTACTGCACTACAGTGTGCGTACTTCTGCAGACAGTTACACCATGCCACACAGCAGACAGAGAAATAAAGACATGTGACCAAAGTTACCACATTTACAGCGCTGTGGGGAAAATGCCCATGCAATGGCCGACTCCTTTTATTAACTCTATTTATAAGCTGTCAAATATAAAAGTTAAAATTAAGACAAACAGCAGAAAACATCAGAACAATAAAGGAGTCAGTCAACATTTTATGGCTGCAGTCAGATATATTGGATATTTATTTGCCAAAGAATTCAAGAAAAAGTCATAATTTTTTATGAAGTACAGTAAGTATTCTGAGGTGACACGTTCTGCTGGGCATCAGGAGAGACAGCAATTCAAACCAAAGTCTCTCAACACTGTCCACCCACCCTGAGCACGGGTTTGATTTTTATGTCCATAGCTTATGAAACACCTTTATGTAAGGCTGCCCTCTCAAAACTGACTTTAAAATTTCCACGTTATTGTGCTTTAATATCACTTATGTCTTTCTATACTGACACAATCCAATATGAGACTCGGTGCTTTAAATAAACAGTAAACACTACTTTAAATGTCATTTAAACACAGAGTCTGAAAATCAAAAAAAGTGCAACGCTCCAAAAGCATCGATTTTCAATGAGGCTTCACGGGAAGAGTTAGGAGAGCTAATGGAGCCTTTCTAATATGGTAAATGGACTAGTTCTTATATAGCGCTTTTCTACTCTGACTGAGCACTCAAAGCGCTTATACAACACGTTTACATTTACCTCATTCACAAGCACTTCCATGTAATTAAGCTAAGTGCTTTAATTAGCTAACATTCATACTCCAACGCTTGCGTCAGAGAGCAACTTGGGGTTAAGTATCTTGCCAAGGATACATTGACACGCAGCCTGGAGCAGCCAGGAATCGAACCACCGACCTTCCGATCAGTGGGTGACCTGCTCTACCTCCTGAGCTACAGCCACTGTACTGGAAGTCGCCTCTGAGCTAATAACTGACAACAGGAAAACAGTGAGCCTGACTCGATGCAAAGAAAACAAAAAAACATCAACAAAGCTAAACAAATTAATCATTAGTTTTAATATGCATAGAGAACCTAATAATGTGCCACAGTAGTGACACTTTAATATAATTATTACTGTGAGGTGGCCAGATACTTAGTGTGATCATATTTACACTTTTATACTTGATTACTGTTGTGTGACCTCTTATTCTAGTCTGTATGATCATGAAAATCAGTTCACACCACGGTAAACCGCTCTCCTCTCTCACCTCAGCCACTTCCTTTTCCTGCAGGTCACATCCTGTCTGCGTGTTTGTTTTTTTTACCCACTCCCTGTCACTCATCCTTCCTGCACTGTCATCCTACAAAACAACACATGCCTTTGTAATGACTTGTGTTAGTGTGGACTGGATTCAGGCCATTTTTCTCTAAGCAACAAAAAAGTATCGACTGTTGTTTAAGTTTGTAAGAGGGAATCACACTCAGATCACGTCCACACTTAGCCAAATTAAAATCATGTGATTAAATCTGAAAATGGCATTTTAGTGCATGTGTGTCTGAGCTTTGGACAAATGCTAAAAGGTGACAAGAGTAGAGATGGTTTCTATTGGGGGGGTCGTTTGGGGTGACATCCACACTCTCGGCATTACCTTTTATTGCACCACCACATTTGAGCAACACTTCCAGATTCAGACTAGCAATTCCTAACTCCTTGTTACATCATGACTGGATTATGATAACAGAATCCTGAATGGACTGGCCGGTAAAGCTATGGATTCGCTCCCAGTAGACCCAGAAGGCCAGGCTGTCAAACACACCGAATCCAGGCACCAGTTTACCTTCACAGCGTTTTTGCTGGCTCCTTATCAAGTTTGATGTGACATTTAAAATTTTCTGCCCCTGAGTAGCAGTTCAGCTCTCTGGTTGAGCAGATGACCAAATGCGACGCAGCTGAAACGCAGCCCGTTGTTCAGTGTCTTCCCTTCGCTCTCTCCTCTCTTTCCTGCCTACTTGTCACTGTTTTGCTATCAAAATAAAGGCAAAAATAAATCTTTAAACATCTTCAAATATGGCTCTGTAACGCCTCATTGGCCACATTTGGAGTCCATTTCTGACTTTTCAGAGCAAAACTAAGCGTTGAACTCCTTTTTAATTGCTTCATTTTATATTTGCACTCATTTAATTGACACATTTAATTTAGCTTTATTCTATTTTTTTTCTTCCTGTCCTATTTGCTGCCTTCTTTAAGCACTTTGTAACTTTGCTAACAGAATATGAGCCCTATTGACATTTTTTTTGCTTAAATCGTCGATATGCATCTGAAAGCAAACTGAATGCGGCTTTTTTTGTGTTTTAACAGTATCGATTCAAGACCTCTAACTTATCTGACCAGCATGTCTGCAACAATGGAGAGATGAACAAATCACCTTTGTACAAACACGCACGTTGTGTTTGTGTCTTTGTCTCTGTGCGTGGGTGGATGGAGGGTGAATGAGGTCACAGATAAGAAGTAAAAAATAAAATGTGGTGGGTGAGAAGGAGAAGGGAAAAACAGAGAGAACGCTGCAGAGAGAGAGAGAGAGGGGGAAGAAGTGAGAAAGAAAGACATTTTCTTCTTTTGGGTATTAGTAAACAGCATTCTTGCTTCCTTTACACAAATCCGAGTGTGGAAATGTTGTTGCTTCCTTCCAGGGCCTGCACCTTCTTCTCTTTACAAACAGCCGCTCATCAGCTGTCCTGATTTATGACCGAATGTATCATAAATGTCAAGAAATGTTTAGATCCTGGCACTGAACAAATGACCTTCCTTCGTTCCAATACTTTATCCAATTCTAATATATTTAACAGAATAACAACATTACATGTGTGTAGATGTGTGCAAACTATTTCAGAGGCGCATTAATGAAAATCGCTTTACTCTGTATTATACAAATATGTCAGGAGGTGTTACTGTACATACCGAAGGATGGAGATTTGAAATGTAAAAGGGAGGAACCTGCACTGATGGACTCGTATGAGTCTAAATACTGTAAATCTGAGCAGACAGACTCACACTGGTGCCTTCGTTAACAAAGTAACATAAGTAGCAGCATAATAAAATCACACTGTGCGTTTTGCTCTTTGAAGACAAACTGTTTCTTTTAAAGGAGCATCCACTGAATTTTGTTGACCTCGTGAGTACGACGAGCTGCAAGTAAAACGCAATATGTGAGGAAGGAATTCTGCCACTTTAGCTGGAGAGTGAATTTTTACATCTTGTCCACTGTAGACAGCTGTCAGCTCATCACACCACTTTGGTGGGTTTTCCTTGAAAAACTGCACTGGAACAAATTCAGCTGCATTATAACGCGCTTGAAAATGCCACGAGCTCGGCAGAACATGTCACCTTTGAAATCAGGACAGAGGGGAAGCGGCTCGCTGCAGCTGGGAGCGGTTTTCCTTTTACCTGTGAAGACTTGATCTTTTCCTTAAACTAAGTGGTTACCTAAACCCAACCAAAGAGCAAAGGATAATGAAAATAATAAAACAAACAATGAACATTAATAAGCAGATTTGTAGTGCGATTTCAGTCAGGAATTGAAATAGTCCAGGTTATTTCCATCTGCAGTTATTTATATGTAGCAGCATGTCTCTGGTGTGGCACCTCCCTGCTCCCAGAGATGCAAAGGAGAAAAATATAATTTGGGGAAAGAAGCCACAAGACCTCAGCAAACAGCAAAGCAGGCGTCAGGACAGCAGGAATCGTGCTGGTTACGTTAGATGAAAGTAGAAGACTGCAGTTGGGTTACAATGCAGCTTGTGAATCCATAGCAACTGTTGGCAGGCTAAAGTAAATTAAATTGGATTTGCCAATTAGTCTTGTAAAAGGCTATCAGCTGAGCCATCAGGAAATTCACAGCTGGTGAGTTTTTGCCATGTCTCCTGTGTGCTGTACTAAAATGGAGCTACCCAACAACAATTACCTCTAAATTATACATAGAAGTATAAAATCAATGCCTGTTTTGTTTTTCTACCTTCCAGTTTTATTAGGTGAAGTTCACCTCTAATGATCACGGCTTCAAAGTTCAGACAAATGTTGTGAAAAGAGAGAAAAACGCTTCCCGTGTTTTCAGCTTTAAACACATTGAGTGTCTGTGCAGACGTTCTCCCGCCTCCATCAGAGACGTGACCTCCAGTGACCTCCAGTGACCTCCAGTGACCTCCAGTGACCTCCAGCAGCACATATTACAGCTGCAGACTTTTTACAGTGTTTTGTTGTTAGATTTCAGAGTCAAAGATGGAAATTCGGTTCGGCTGGATTTCTTTTTTGTCATCAGTGTGTTTCAGTACCTCCCTGCAAGCCTTACTGGAGCTTATTAGAACTGTCAACCTTGTCCATGGACACCCTTATACACATACATCGAATCTACATATAACGTTTTTTTTCTTTGTTTGTTTCATTTTTTGAAAGTCAGTTTTATCACTTTGGGCAATAGAGAGTTCCACAAACCTTTGTCCTGTGTTAGAGTTATTGTGTATTTATAAGAATAAAAATGTGAAACAAGTGAACTAAATTGGTGTTGTGGTGGTTAGCACTGCTGCCTCACAGCAGGTCTGGGTTTGATTCCAGCTTGGCCCAGACCGCTCGCTGTGTGGAGTTTGCATGTTCTCACCGTGTCTGCGTGGGTTTCCTCCCGCAGTCCAAACACATGCAGTGTGTATGAATGTTTGTCTGTCTCTCTGTGTTGGCCCTGCGACAGACTGGCGACCTGTGCAGGGTGTATCCTGCCTCTCGCCCTGTGTCAGCTGGGATAGGCTCCAGCCCCCCACGACCCAACAGGAAGAGGATGGATGGATGGATGGAAGTGCACAAAACTGAAGAGGTGCCAAATACTTTGTGAAGTTGTAATTCAATTAAGGAAAACGTCAAAGCTCTCCTCCATCAATGCAGGTCATTAATTGTTCAGTTGGGTTTCTGTAAACAGTAAAAGCAGCAAGTAAAGAATAACGGTGGAACTTTTAGATGCCGGCAACCATTTTGCAAAAATAAAGGCTCCATTTTGAAAGCTTCTTTCTTTTGCTGTTTCCAAGGACGGTACAATGCCTCTGCATTCAGAGCTGCCTGACAAACAGCTTTTACACAAAGCGCCTGAATGGGCAGAAACGTCTCATCCAGTTCTTGCATCATGTGTCCGCATGCAGTTTGCTTTAAAAAAAATTGTCAACAGTTTTGACAAAACCTTAAATAACAAGAACATTCTTGTTTTAAATTTTAGGGGAAATCAATTTGAAATCAGATTAAAAACAAGTGTGATTAATTTATTTATTTATTCAAAGGACGAGTCTGTAGTTCAGCGCTTGCACCACAGACTCACTGAATGAGCCTGTAATACAGACTCATTCAATTCAGTTTTATTTATACCACAACAAACAGTCACCTCAAGGTGCTGTAGCCCAGAAACAGAAAAAGTCTGCCAGACAATATCGTTACAGTTATACATGCTGTAGTATCATCAGGTGGAATATTACAACTCATTATACATCGACAGAACCTTCAGAACCCTAATTATAATAATGTGTATGAAGGTAATCCACAGTAACTACATAAGGTAGCTGAAGCGTGCACTAACCTACAGAGAAACTGAAAACCATTTTCTGTATCTACATATTAGGCTTGATACAGAAACTCCATAGCTGTACATGCTAATGCTCACGATAAAGCGCATGGAGTACGTGTTGTTGTTAGTGCTTTCTACGTGATTTTTGTGAACCCGTTACAGGAAGGATACGGCGCTCTGGGACACGTCGAATGCATCATATGTAAGTGTAAATCCTCTGGTTTATATGTAAAAAGATTTATTGCTCTATCATATGTGCTTTCAATTTTACCAGCATTTAAAAGCAGTCGGGAGCGCCGGCACTCCGGTAGGTCATATGGATTTGTAATGTAAAGAACCTCCTATGAGCAACAGTGGGAAAGAAAAACTCCATTTTAACAGGAAGAAACATGAACCAGGCTCAGCTGCTGAGGGGAGAGAGACAGGACCAAAGACATGCTGTGGAAGAGAGACAGCGGGGTGATAAAACAGAGAGTGAAAGGAGGACAGTGTGGCTTTTTTTGTTTGTTTGTTTTGGTATAATTCAACTGAATTGGCAGTATTAGTATCAGTCATCAATTCAAGAGTATTTCATGTTAATGAAGACAACATGAGTGGTCAAAGATGATCTCCACGGGCACAAAACCCTTTTTTGGCATAAAAAACCTCCTGTTGGTGTTTACCAAAGAGGTGCAGTCCTAGTTTTGCGACTGAATGCTGCGGGGCTAATTAGTGAGACGATGCATTTGCAAAAATGAGCCCACGGGTAATCTACTAACAGTGAGCTAATTTCTGTACAAAGATGCAGAGCATTGGCTGCCAAGAACAGCGCAGATTAGCGGCTCAGAAACGACTGCAGCTGATGAGGGAATGTGATTGATGTCCTAACAAAAAAATTGTAGCGTAAGTGCAGGTTTTACACCTGCTTTTCTCTGAAAACAGCATGGCACTTAAGATATATGAGAGGAGGCTGAAGAAGAATAAAAATGGTTTTCTATGAGGGTGGGGTCCTGAGGACTGGCACTCGGGTGGAGTGCATGATTTATCCAGAGGAGAGCGTTATTATTACAAACTATTCCACTGTGTAAACCTGAAATCTGTGCGTAACAGATGACTTTTGTAATGTGTATCAGATCCTGAACTACGATACTGTTACTGCACCATGTGTGTAAATGTGTGCATTGCTTTTTTATCTGCAGGTACCTAAAGTCTGACACATTAGCTGCTGAATTTTTGACAGACATTTCAATTCAGTATGTGTGGGTCAGTTAGTGGGGTCAGCTTACCTCTGTGAGAGGCTGGCAACCCCTCCAGGGTGTACCATGCCTCCCGCCCTGCCACTGGGAAAGGCTCCAGCCACCCTGAAAAGGATAAGTAGAAGAAAACGGATGGATGGATCCGATAGAGAGAAGGAAAATCGATCTCTGTCTGCAGTGCTGAGAAAAGACCTTCAGAGACTATTTAATCATGAATTGATCTCCGTGCAGAAATGTGACTGGAAATCAGAAAGTTCAATCAGTTCTGCTTGGTTTGAAGAACATACTGGTATTATTACTGAGGAGCAGAAAGGGAGTGGAAACTAAACAGCGAGTTCCGAGTTACAGGAGAGAGTCAAATTTTAGCATTGTGCTCATAGGTTTGAGCCATCCATCTGTCAGCATTACACACTCTTTCTGACGAGTTTCACCCTCTCATCCGATATAAATGAACATTCCCACTGTCACACATCCATCTATCCATCCATCCCACAACCAAAATACATGATTTTCTCCCTGATAACTTCACAGTTAAACTGTGTTCAGCAAATCTGTTTGTTTCATTTAAATATTCTCCTCCCAAACTTTTTGCTCTGAAAGAGAAACTCATTCAAATACATGTGCAATAAGGCCAACCACCAAAATATGTGTCCCCACCATTCAGTCTCAACACTGACACTGTGCTTCTTCATTAAATCCTGACGCCAGCTTTTTAATACCAAAAGAGGGTTTTGCTGTTGTGCAGCGCATTAGCAAATCTGGCTAGTGGACTCAGTTATTATTGCAGATGACCTCATTAAATATGTATTTAGATTCCCTTTCAGAGTCTTCAGGGGAGCCACGATACAAAACACATGCAGGCAATCACGATATTTTTTAAAGTGAACTGATGGATTTGCAGTGTTTCAGAATTTTTGTGAAA
Organism: Andinoacara biseriatus; assembly: GCA_015108635.1. Taxonomy (NCBI): domain Eukaryota; kingdom Metazoa; phylum Chordata; class Actinopteri; order Cichliformes; family Cichlidae; genus Andinoacara; species Andinoacara biseriatus. The sequence goes on along the minus strand of VUQJ01044669.1, from coordinate 41,025 downwards.
TTATCCAAATCGCTCCATAATGAAGCTCTGCAACAACACAAATGACTTTAATATAGTTTGTTTTTCTTTTTCCCATCTGTACTATACAGCACTGAAATGTCTGTTAAAATGCTACAACGAATTGATCAGAAGTGTCCTAACAGCTTACAGTGCAAAATGCTCACTTTATTACACGGCATACAAAAAGACGATGGAGATGTGTGTGTTTATGCAAAGGACACAGTCACAGTCACACGGTTCAAGCTCTGGTTTCGAGGCAATGATGATGCAATTCACAGTGAACCTGTTTTCATGTCGTTTAGTCATTTGCCCCATTACCAGCTGTAAATATCTGCTGCAGTTTATAAACTGATTTGCTTTCAGTTTATATTCAGGTACAGCGCTGCCATGCCTTTACCAATCGTGGAATCTAACTGAATTTATAGTTTTAACTTGTAATAAAGCGTCATGGCAGTGAACAATAAAAGGTTGTCTGGCCTTGTGACTAATTTAAAATCAAAGATTTAAAAATGACTCACATGCACGTAGTTGAAAATTGCTCGCCTAGTATGTAAATTACAATTATTCTTTCTAACTTTAAGGTTTCTTTCTGAACTGCACATGTGACATTCCTGCTCTGCAAATACGTACAATTAAATAACCATTTCTTTTTGAATATCATATTCGCGGTATTTCACAGGAGAACACTGGTGCATGTTCCACCTTGTTCCACCATCAGTCAATTGGATACTCAGATTTGACTATAGTCCATCTGGCAGTTTAAAATCTAGGGTTTTGTATCTGCAAATGTCTGCTGCAGTCCGACCCTCTGTCATCTGACCAGCTACTCCCAACAGATTCATTAGCTGCTCTTCCTTCCTGACTCGTAAATGTCACACAGAACAGAGTGACAGAAGGGAGGAAATGAGAACAGATAGAGACAAAGGAGGGAAAATATTAGAAAAACAGAATGAGAGCTCTTTCCATCCTTAATTATGCAACATATTTCAGTCATGACAAATAGACATATGGCAGATTAATTATACTCTCAATTTAATTAATTCAGTGACACACTCTGCACAGCTTGAGTCTGTACCTGGAACTGTTCAGCATGAAGAAACCAGTGTTTGTGCACATGTCTGTCTGTCTATCTATCTATCTATCTATCTATCTGTCTATCTATCTATCTATCTATCTATCTATCTATCTATCTATCTATCTATCTATCTGTGCCTGTGCGTGGTCACCTCTCATCTTCCTCTTTGTCTTTAGGATGGCCAACAGTGACAGATCAGCTGACCTGGGTGAGGGTGAGGGGCCGTATGGGTGTAGCAGGTCAGATATACTGAGGCCATGAAGATGTACAAATAAAACAAATAAACAAATAAAACAATCCGAAAACAATCCGAGAGCCAATCAAGTGATGCTAAAGTTGGTGTCATGCGCTCACATTTTTTTTGCCACCAACTAAAAGTGGAGCAGTAGCACGTTGTACCATCTGTAGGCGGGTAAGTAGGGTTTGGTTCAGCTCAACAGGAAGTGCATTGGAGTAGTTGAAATGAGCTGTGATGCTGAGAAAGAAATGGCTTCACCGAAAATAAATAAAAGCTAGACTTGAATACTGATTTAATAAGTGCATCAAGTTTAAGATCACTGTCCATGTTTACACCCAGCAGGTTTGTTGCTGTTTGTGTCAGAAGTTGATTCAAAGGACCCAAGTCAACATTAATTTTGGAGGCACTGCTGGGCCCAAACAACATGACCTCAGTCTTCGTTCAGGTACAAAAAGTTTATGAACAGCCATACCTTGATGTCTGTAATACACTTTAAGAGATGGTTTGCAAAACAAGCATTTTCTGTGACACATAAATTTGAGAGTGATCTGCATAAAAGTGGAATGCGATGTCCTGTCTTCTAAGATATGTCTGTGTAGATTCTCAGTCATCCAGGTCATCGTAGTCTCTGGAGCTTGAAAAAAGGCAACTGGACTTCTTTTTGTTTCTTGAAGACGTTTCGCCTCTCATCCGAAAGGCTTCTTCAGTTCTCAGCCAAATGGTGGAGAGACCCAGGTATTTAAACCCCTGTGGGCGTAGTCCCCTGGAGGTGTTATGACCCTCCACCATTTGGCTGAGAACTGAAGAAGCCTTTCGGATGAGAGGCGAAACGTCTTCAAGGAACAAAAAGAACTCCAGCTGCCTTTTTTCAAGCTCCAGAGACTGTCTTCTAAGAATTGATCCCATTGGAAGTAGGTACAGGGAGAAGAGAAGAGGGCCAAGTAAAGAGCCTTGAGGCATGCAAGGGTGGTGCTTAGCGCTTCGGATAGCCTGTGGGACTGTGAGGCCATGGAAAAAGACTTTCGGACGGCCTTGAAGTGATTCTGGCAAACCGTCCGGCAACACAGGAGGGGAAAGCAGTGCTCTACTCACATGGTCTATAGTGCAGGCGCTGCTGACTTCAACTGAGGTTATAGTCAGGTGGTCCGTTAGTCAAACCTTGGATTCAAGTGGAACTATGCAATTTTTGTTCTGGTCGTGGAATGTTGGACCAGCTGCAGGAATATGGAGCATAACCCCCCCCCAAAAAAAAAACCCCAGACAACAAAACAGAACAAAACAAAAAGCATAAAACAAAAAACAAACAAAAAGATGCACTTACACCACCATTATACCAAAGTTTGTCTCACAAAACTGAAACACATCCTTTCGGCTAAGCAGTGTTTATAATTAACCTCATAGCGCATCATAATATTTGTCACTAATAACACTCTAATGATGCTCTAAAAGGCACCAATAGCTAAAACATAATGGAGAGGTCCAGTTCAGTGACTTCAGTTAGCAGAGATGAGCACCAGGAGACAGCAATCAGCTACAACTGCCAGCATCACCACGCTTGAAATTCAAAGTGCTGTAAGCCTGAACAAAATTTAATCAGGTGAGTCATTGGGGGGAAAATAAGAAAAAAAAGCAAGCACTAAATCACCCACTGTTGTTGAGAAGGGGAAATTATGGTAAATGGACTGGTTCTTATAAAGCATTTTTCTACTTGAGCACTCAAAGTACTTTATACATGTTCATACAAGTACTTTTATCTATATGTACGTGCTTTCTATCTAACATTCCATCACTTTCTATCACACACATTCACACTCCGGTTCAGTATCTTACCCAAGGATACTTGCAGACTGGAGCAGCCAGGACTCAAACCACCAACCTTCTAATTAGTAGATGGCCTGCTCTTTTTATTGCTGTGAAGGTGTTTTAACATGAGAGTCCATGTGATCTTTTGGAGTCAGTCTCAAGTTCTCTGCATTGGCTTCATTTTTTCTCCCAGACCCCCGTTCTGATGGAGGTCTCTTTCTGTTAAAAGGGAGTTTGTTCTCCTCAGTGTTCTGAGGCTCCTGGGGTTCTCCCTCTAATACTGCACTTTTATTATGAAGCACCTTGAGATCACTGTTGCCGTGAACCGACACTGAATTGAATACTGTACATCGTTTGAATAGATTTTACAGTTTTCCAAACAATATAAGACACATTATTTTACATAGAACTAAAAATCCATTGTAATTTGATGTGAATAACTTATAGTGATTAAAAATAAGTAGTTGCTCATTATACTGTTTTTTTTTTTTTTCTGGTTCAATTGAAGACAGCTGCAGAGAGATGCAGTCTCTCAGCAGCAGTTCAGGACTGAGGCAGACATTCATGTGATACAGCGTGATTGTGTCAGACAGCAAGACTGGTGCAGTGTATGAGGCACTGCTGGTTTTACCAGCTGCTGATGGCTGCAGCCTCCTGACAGGATGGAGCATGTCAGCAGAGGTGACAACAGCAAGAGATCCTTCACACAGAGGGACAACAGAGCAGAGGTGAAGCCATGATTTTTCTCTTTATCCTTCCATCTGCCCCCTTCCTTTCTCTTTCTGTTTTACTCTGTCTTCTGTCGCATTCATTCGACTGAGAAGTCAGTCCGTCAGTGTGGCTGTCTGCCCTCCATCCATCCTGCAGAAGCGTACAACACTCACTGCTGCTGTCAATCACACAATTAGTTTGACACTGTCATAGCATCTGTCAGTCACTTCCCTGTCTATCCATACAGTGACTAATGACACAAGTTAGTGAGGCACAAGAATTTACTGTAGCGACCTTCAAAATCTGAGTATTTGCTCATTTTGCGTAGTTTCAAATAACAGCTGTGTTTCTTGCATTAGCTTATTAGTAAAGTTACTAATTTATTAACATCACTTATGAGTTGTTAAAATGCCCAACTTACATCTCCACGTTTCACGTGGTTCTGTCTCTGCAGTAACATCAAATGTTGTCATCTGCCAACAAGCGTTTTCACAAATAGAAGCTAGTTCAATACATGTAAAGACGGTTACAACAAAATTACCAGAAACACTCAGATACTGAAAGGATGTGTAAAAAAAGTAAATGAAATGAATGGGTGCCACTGTAAAAAGTGCCAAGAAGTGCATTTCCTCTTAATTGCCACTTAAAATTCCAAAAGTGAGTCAAATTCCAAAAACTATCATGTTAAAATGGCCACAGTGATTTTTTTTTTTTTTTACAGCGGTATAGCTCATTTTAATAAATAAATAATTCAGTCACTAAAAATTCCATAACGCTGAAGCCCAAATGGAAAACTTTGGGCAAAGTGGGGTGAGATAAACTACTTTGAGAGGAGTGACTGAAGTGACAATCGATGAGAGCAATTAACGGCCATTAACGGACACAGAAGGGTGAGAAATATCCAAGAGGGTCGTTCATGCAGAGAGTTTACTGCACACGAGCGCGACGGTTACATTCCTCTGGCCTCTTCAAAGTAAGTTTTTTTTGGTTTTTTTTAAAGTGACATATTTGTTTTGGTGTAATCGTAACTGTTGATTAATTGAGTAAATAAGCAACAATGCAAAAAAAATAATAATTCTGCATCCATTTCTGGTGCAAACGCTTCACTTTCTATAATGAATTTTACTCTTTTTTTTTAGCAACAAATGATTTTTTTTGTGACATTTATGATGCTTTTCTCTGCATCCTGCTGCACAAGCCTTTTGCAAATTCACACATTAAACAGAATTAAGCCGCTGAGTGTTAAGGGCTGAGTGACAGTTAACTTTCACCTCTTTTTATGTCATTTTTGTCTGTTTGGAATTCCCCAAATGAAAAAGCATTTACAGGAATGTCTTAGTTTTTGTATGGAAACAGTAACAACTCCAACTGGAAAAAGCATTGGTAGATTCGGGTAAATTAATATTGAATTAAGGGAAAATATATGTTAAATAAAAAACAGAATTCTTTTTAAATTTACACAATCAAATATTTTTTAAAAAAAGTATCTGTTTATATTATAAGGATGTGAGTAATAGTTGTCAATAAAAATGTTATTTATTTATTGTATTTCTTGCTCCAGAGTAAGTTTTTGCACTTTATGTTTTCATGTGTTAGAAAGCAACAAATATTCTAACCATAGTTTTCATAACTCATTCTGATGGGATCTGATATTTAAATGGATAAAGCTGGTTATAAGGACTTGCATTATGTTTCTAGTTTATTTTCTATTTTAATTATTGTCTTTTAACGCTGTGTTTTGTGCTCCTAATAATGTTCAGTTCACTTTGTTCAGTTCTGCAGTTTTAAATGTGCTGTATAAATACATTTCATCTTGACCTTTAACCTCTCATTAAACTAGAAGGCTGTTCAGTTGTGGAGCTCGAAATTGAAAATATAATTTGGGGTTTTAGAGATGAAGCTGTATTTTTATGCTTTAATTAGGACTGGACAAGCAGCAGCGCTCTGGGCCAACCTTAAAGGTTCGGTAGCAGGCAGAGACTCCGGGAAGGACGCTGCAGCAGCCGGCAGATAAAAAGTGTCTGGATCACAATCGGGCCCGAGAAGAATGAAGAAATCCTTCAAGAGAAAAGTGTCGTTTTTGATGAAAACATCAGCTGCTCGGTCCAGGTTCTACCACAGCAGTGATCAGGGACAGTTCTTGGCACATAATTTCATGTAACACTGATCTTTTCAAGGATGATATTGAGAGTGTATTTTCTACAACTTTTCGACCCAAATGCCATCAAAATGACCAATAAACTGGTAGAAGATGTTTAAACCAACCAAACAAATAAGTGAAGTAAAACATTTGTCACATTGTTAACCAGCAATCCGAAGACTGAATAAAAAAAAAGAGCAGCCTGCTTCCCTAATAATTCTAATAATGTAAGAGAAAGTGTGTGTGCATGCGTGTGTGAGTATGTGCGTCATCAGGTTCAGAGTTATATGTGACTGTCCTTGGCTTTTTTTTGGCTGTTGTTGGAAAATCTGTGTTTCCTATGGCTCATCAGGAACCATCTGTGGGGATAACAGATTTACTGTGGAACAGATTTTCTCATTCATAAACACCACATACACACACACACACACACACACACAAATGCTTGAGAGTAACATTGATAAAATATAAACCCTTGAACCTACAGTACACTCAGTGTGTCACAATGGTCTTATGCCTCAACCCTCCCAAGGTCTCACGTTCTGTATCGACAGTTTTGGCTGTGCTCGTTTTTTCCACTGATGTTTTGTGTTTTCTTGTAGCTGAAGGCCGAAAATTTGCAGCCATGCTAGCAGCTTTATCCATTTTTTAGCTAACTGCACTGCATTTCTATGCCAGATATTCATGTATAAAGAGTTTTACTGCATCCTGCTTGAATTTGATGACAGGTTTAATATAGTTCAACAGTCATTCAGTGTTATTCTTGTCAAATCTGTGATTAAAAAAAAATGAACAAGTACATTTACACAAATAATTAGTCCTTTAATGCCACAGTCTGTTGTGTAACATGCACACATCTGTGGGACCAGCTCTGCTTTGACTATTAAGAACATTCACGGTCTCTTCCTGAATCCTTGGTCTGATTCTTGCAGTCACTACCTAAAGCTTGTGACTACCTCTGAGGTTTCTGAACCTAATCCAGCAGCGTGCTCTTCAATACTGTTCAGCTGCAGACATTAAAATGTCAGCTTAACTGGAAGCACTAGCAATCACACGAGATAACTATCAGCACTGAATGGTGTGGTAGTGCTATCAACGTTCTCTCTCTAACTGCTACAAATGACTTCAAAAATATAAATGTCCTGTATTTTTGTGACCACACGATGGCTAAAGTTGTGTCAAACACAAAAGGCGTGCCTGACAACCTTCACTTGTGGAATGATTGTGAAATCGATGGAGAAAGAAATTGAGAAAACATTTAAAGTCAATCATATTTCATTTAAACTGTGAAATAGTTTAAATGCTTGAGAATTTTACAACTTTTCAAAACAAGACATTCTGACGTGAAATGCAGAAACGCTTCATTAGCAGATCATCAGGGTGAACACCTCGATAAAAACAGAGGTCTGCTGGTGCCACAATCTCCCCAGGAGTTGATGTTCCTCCCCAGGTCAGACCATACAGCGCTCAGTGAAATGGCAAAAAAAAAAAAACCTGCAACCTTAATTCTGAAAAAGTTGCATAAGATGTAAATTGACCAAAGAACGCAATGATTTGCAAATGTCCCCAAAACCCACGTTTTACTTTCAACAGAACACAGAAAACATCAGATGTTCATACTGAGAAAATGTGTCATTTTAAGAAAAATTTTAGCTCATTTTGAACGTGACGGCAACAATAAAAGTTGGGACAAGTTTACCACTGTGTCGCAGTGTGTCTGTAACATCTGTCTGGTTTCTGGGCTTGTTCCATTTTAGCTGCTGGGTGATTTCTGTCATCATTCTGTTTCAGGATTTGCTGTTTCATTATGAGGCCACGCTGTTATAATAGCTACAGTCTCTTTTCTTTATTTTCCACAAGTAAGCCAGCAGTCTGAGCACAAAATGCTTTATTGGAGGGATACGGTGCTGTGAAGTCATTAAGATACACGTTATTGCCAAAAGTATTCAGTCACCCATCTGAATCACTGTGTTCAGGTGCTTCAATCACTTCCATGGCCACAGGTATATAAAATCTTGGGTCACTCTCAAGAGGATCGTTGCACAAGTATCATCCTATCACGGTGCCACACTCAAATCCACTGAGCTCCTGAGAGTGACCCGTTCTGTCACTGATGTTTGTAGAAGCATGGCGAGGTGCTGGTTTATACACCTGTGTCCATGGAAGTGACTGGAGCACCTGATTTCAATGAAGGATAAGTGAATATTTTGGCAATATTTCAGGTGCTCTTTGCTTTTTTTGCATGTTTTTTTCCTCTTAGTTTTTTTGTATTGATGGGTGCAGCAGTTGGTGAAGTACTGTGTTTTTCTTCTTGTGCTATATTATATTTTTTTTATTATTTTATTCCCCTTTTCTTTTTTCTTTCTTGCTTTTTTTCTCTTCTTGTCTGTCAACTCTACCATTGCCACAATACAGATAGACTTAAATAAATAAAAGAAAAATAAAAACACTAACAAGATGAGCCTATAGAGGATTTATAGCACTTATCTTGGAAAAGTAAATATGTTTGCCATCGCAATGCATTAAGATCACAAATCTGATTGCAAAAGCTGCCAGAGAAGACGGGCTTCAAAAGAATAAGTATCACTCAGTCGCCTATTTTAGCCTAATTTAGCCTAATTTAGCCTATTTTAGCCTATTTTAGCCTAATTTAGCCTTCATAAATGGTTTTGAGTTGTTAAGCATTTTTTTAATTCAGCGTTTTCATAAAATTTGTAATTTCATTTTTAGGTTTTTCTTTTCATCAATAAATTCCACGGAGTTACCACTGTTAAACATTTTAATCAAAACTTCAAATGAACAACTGAACACAGAACCGCAGCAAATAAATGGATTAAATACAGGCCTCTTACATTAAAATCCAGCTCCCATCTGTGTGCTGTTTATTTTTTTATTTTATTTAAACCTTTATTTAACCAGGCAAACAGATTAAGAACATATTCTTGCTGTGACCTGGCAAAAGGGAAAGCCTTTTGAAGGGGAAAAAAAATTAAAGAGTTAAAAACGTGACAGTAAAATTACAAAACAATAAACAACAATAGCAAAATAAAAAAAACAAAAAAGAAGAATCTAACCACATTACGTAAAACATCTACAAACATCCTTGAGAACATTTTTTATAAATCTCTTCAAGGTGGAAACTGAAATAAAGTCAGTTTCAGTGTTTTCTGTAGTCATTTGGAGCAGCATATGCAAATGCTATCTGGCCAAAACGAGACTTGGTTCTTTTATTTTTTAGCAATAAATATTGTGATAAACAAATGGGGCATTTGTAACAAAGCGAATTGCAGAATGATAAATTGTATCTAACTTGCTGAGAGTTTTTTTGCATGCATGTCCGTATTTTATATCTCCATAATCTAATAAAGAGAGGATGGTTTTCTCGACAATAATACGTTTTGCAGTCAAGGTATAATATAAAATATAAAAAAACCAAGACTCGCTTTTACCTTGGATTGTAAGGCTTCAGTGATCGGAAAAAGTTAAAGCAGAGTCTAACCAGATTCCTAGGTATTTGTAAGCTTGTACTACTGGGCGTGTACAGTACCACCACGCTGTGTTCGGAGTGTTGTTCGCTAATGACTCATCACTAATGTAATCGCTGATCTTCATTGTTTGATCCTGTATAGTGGTTCTTTCACTAGTCCTCGAACTCCTTCCTTCCGCTTAGCATACAGTCTCATTGTGCTGGATTTGGGGTGAAACTCTCCAAGTATGGTAAGGAGCTTGTCTTGTCTTGATGTCAGTGGTTTCTATGACCTTTAGTCTTTGGCCAATTTATGATCTGACGACTGGCAGGGCATAGATCTTGATTGCCTAGATCTTGTTCTTCCCATTCAGCTGACTCCTCAGGACTTGCCTCACTCTCTGCAATGGCCTTTTCAAGGTTCCCATTTGCCTGTACGATTCTAAGGTAATTATATCCTCTGTGTCTGCAATGTTGCCTTCTGGTAGGTCCATCCCTTCCCTTCCCTTCCCTACCATACCCTACTCGACCTTCCCTCTCTTTGTTAAAATCCAGATACACTTTTCCAGTTCAAATGACATTCCAATGTTGCTGTAGATCCTAGTGAATCCTAGTCCACTTGATGGTAACTTGTGTAGTTGGTTTGAAGTTGGCCTTTAATGTTGTTCTCAACATCCCCATTAAATTCCTGATGAAGACTCTTAGGGTTCTGTTGATATTGAACAGTTCTAGGTATTCCAGGATCCGTGTATGAGGCATAAAGTCG
>VUQJ01044669.1:4311-25068 GCA_015108635.1 Andinoacara biseriatus | reverse complement strand
TGCATTTAATCTATTATTAGATTCAATTGGCTTCTCTCAAAATATAAAGGAGCCCACCCACCATTTTAATCCTACTCTGGATCTTGTCCTGACATATGGCATAGAAGCTGAAGACTTAAGTGTATTCCCTAAAAACCCTCTTCTCTTTCTTGATAATATTTAAATTCATAATAATGGATTTCACAGCAGTTGGGGAATAAATATTACAGTAGATGTCTTTCTGAAAGTGCTGTAACTAAGCTTAAGGATATAATTCCTCCATTATTATCTTCTTCAGTGCCATGTGCAGAGCAGCTACTAAAATCTTCTTCCACAGAGATCAGTTGTCTTGTCAGTAGTTTAACATCTCACTGCATAGAACCGTAGATACTGTGTGTACAATTTTACTGTGTCTCTCTAATTTAGAAGATCTTCACTGAGCCTGAAGAAAGAGTTTGCTGCTCTGTAAACACGCTCTCCGTAAAGCTAGGACATCTTACTATTCATCACTGATTGCCAAAAATAAGCACATCTCCAGGGTAGTTGCAAAAGAGCTAATTGATCACCTGCAGAGGAGTGGTTTATTTGAAGAGTTTCATTCAGATTCCAGAATTCATCACAGTACTGAAAGCACAGACAGTGCAGTATTTTTATTACAGAGATTGGTGCATGTGGGCGGTGTGGTTGTTAGCATTGTTGGATCACAGTTAGAAGGTTTGGGTTTGAATCCACCTTAGCACGGGCCTTTCTGTGTGGAGTTCACAGTTTGCGTGGGTTTCCTCCGGGTACGCTGGTTTCCTCCCGCAGTCCAAAGACATGCATTAATTGGGGTTAGGTTAATTGGTGATTCTAAATTACCCATAGTTATGAATGTGAGTGTGAATGTTGTCTGTTTTTCTGTGTTAGCTCTGCGACGGGCTGGAGATTTGTGCATGCTGTAGGTATTAAAGGTACCTTGCCTTAGTGGTTTGAATCATATTTATCAAATAGACTCTAATTTTTTCATGTCAGTTGGAAAGTGTTCTTCACACACTAGGGTTGATTAGTCAACCCTAGTGTGACTAGGGTTCCACAGGGTTCTGTGTTGGGTCCAGTTCTATTTCATTATACATGCTTTCCTTAGGCAGTATTATTTTAGGGGATAGCATACAATTTCATTCCTATGCAGATGATAGCCAACTTTATCTGTCCATAAAGCCAGATGACACATCAATTGTTATAAAACTGCTGTGGCAGGCAGGCAAATGACCCCAAAGCTAAGCTTGAACTTTATCTTTATCAGCAAAAAATAGAACCATTCTGTCTCAGAGATACTGAAAGGCTAGTTTATGCATTTATTACTTTATCAGGTTGTCCTAAAAGCTCCCTGAAAACCCTTCAGTTGATCCGAAATGCTACAGCAAGAGTACTGACAGGGACTAGAAAGAGAGAGCCTATTTCTCCCATATTGGCTTCTCTTCATTGACTCCCTGTTAAATCCAGAATTGAATTTAAAATCCTTCTGCTCACTCAATCCTTCTTCTTCTTCTGGCGCCAGTCCAGCTCTATTTAGTTCTGCCTTTTCCAGCAATAAAGCTGAGGATTTTGAGCTTAATCCCATCTCTCGAGTCCTGCATTTGGGTCCTCAACCTTCCTGCCACAGCGGTTCATGACACTAGGCTGCAGGGTGCTTCCCATGATGCACTATTTTTCTTCATTTACCTCTTTTCACTCTCTAATTATTAAATAAAGAGTAAATACAAAGTAAACACAGTTCTTATTAACCTCTGGCTCTGTCCACAGCATATATTTTGCACTATCACCCTCCTCTCATGGCTGATAATACTGATGACGTTGATTATCTTTGTTATTCCCTGTGTTGGCAAGAGTTAAACATGACGCTGAGGATTCAATTTTTTTAAACAGTTTAAAAGTTTAAGATATTTTTATTAATACTCTGACTATATTATTAACTTCTTAACCTGTTCAGTTGATATTCATAGTTATTTTATTACCATTACATTAGCAGCAGCAATAAATAATATATGCACTAACAGGCATCCAAATATATAGAGAGACATTGTGATTTCTGATTTACCTTAAAGGGAAAAAAAATCCATCCATCCATCCTTTCTCTGGAATCCATCCTTCAGGTCTTTTGGGTAGACACCAAATCATTGCCAATCCAACTGAGAGATGTAATCAGTATTCCTCCTCCTAGTTGGACATGCTCGAAACACCTCGCCTCGGATGTGTCTCGGAAGCATCCTAGTCAGATGCCAAACCACCTCATTTAGCTCTACTCTGAGTCCCCTGCAAATGACTGAGTCCTTGCACAATCAATGAGGCTGAGCCCAGTCACCCTGTGGAGGAATCACATGCAATTTCGATTTGATTCAAGTCAGTTCAGTTTTATTAATTTAAGAAAGGAATGGTAATCAGGCATAACTTTAGCTCAAACAAATCATAAAGTTAAGCTCATAGCCAGCACACATTAGCTCCTGGTTCAGCTGGTCCAACAGCCAAATCCCAAATATAGGATGTGATATATTTAAGCTGCTCCAGCCTGCCAACAGTCATGCCCCGCAAGCGGCCTCGCAACTTACATGTATCTCCATTATAGCTCCTTTAATATTGTTTCTGACTTAATGTCACAGCTGTTGTCACTGATGGCTGCACTGTTCTGTTCTTACTCCTAACCAACCAATATATATACTGAGCAGACGAAAAAGTAAACGACATGCAAGAAAAAGAAAAAGACACAGAGTTCATTAACGTGAGACTCGTGTAATGAGGGAGGAGGGCGGCTTTATCGGGTTGACAGAGAACCGGCTGTAATTACAGAGTCCCTTCACACCAACTTATCTTGTCTCATTAAGCAGACCAGAGGACGCGCTCTGTGTCACAGACTATGTGTGTGTATTTTTGTACGTGTGTGTGTGTGTGTGTTGTTTCCTGCTCATTTTCCCTTTCTATCGTCTTCTGTCATCCTTTCTCCGCTTACCAGCTGGTTGCATATCTCAGTGTGCTGAACGGACACTTGCACAAAACCAGGTTCATTAGTAGGGGGCTTAGGATGGCTGTGTGAGTGACTCGGGCACTCGGGCAGCAGGTTCCAAGTGTTAAGGTTGTAGTCATTTGTTTCAGAGGCCTTGTCGCACACACGGAACATATATCTTCTTCTACTTGCCTTTTTCTTCTTAGTGTTAGTGTTTTGGCCACTGCCATGTTGTTTTATTGGACATATAAGGTAATGAATCTATAACACAAATGCTAGCAAGCTTATTTGTGAGCATCCATAAATTATGCTGGTGTAGTACAAGGACACACACATGTAATAACACTTAGCAAAACTGAAGCACAAACCTCTTGGATGATCAGTACCACACATCAAGCAATATTATTTTTCAGATTATTCCTTTACAAATGCTCGAAAAGTCACCAATCACATAAACAGGTCCAGTTCAGTAACTCGTGCCCTTTTTGATGCTGCTCGCAGCCTCAGCGGTCACTCCAGGAACAGACAGCTCTACATTTAGGTCATTTTCAGCCTCAGAGATTTCTGATTGCTACAATGTTTTTGCAAATGTATGTCTTAGATATAGAAGAGCATGGCTTGAATATTGGTGTGACTGAGTGAATGAGGCTTATAGAAGACATGAGATGACAGACGGTATTCTTCAGAGAGCTGCAGGTACCCTAGTTAGTATGATTAGGGTTAATCTAGCCAAAAAATTATTCATCTCATCGTCACATTATTGAAAGGATTAGAAAATATTTATGTAGAGGGGACGTTTACACTGCTGTTGTTGAGAGACGCTGCTGTCCAGACTTTTTACTGTTAAAGTGTAGCCCCGAGGTTCCCAAAGTCAAGAGTGCTGCAGCCCACTGAAAAACCAGAAAACTGATTCAAAAAAATGTAAACAATACCGAGTGTTGGCTATAAATTATATATTCATATGTAAAGTGCTAATGCTGATATGTGACCCACTTGCCACTGGGAAACAAACTTCAATGCAAGAGCAGTAAATTTAGGTCAGAGTAATGAATAATATCACAAACTAACCACCTCCTGTCACCAGTTTCAATTCACTTTTTATATAAATAAATACATATATATAAATATGTATTTATGCATGCTTGTAGGTAATTTCTGGGATTACTCTGGCCTAGAGTGGACCTGAACCGAGCCATGAAGGCTGTCAAAACACGGTACAGAAAGCAGACAGAGGCCAGTTTCATGGACAACAACCTTTGCTCCATGTGGAAAGGTTTCCGGAACAATATGGGACTACAAACAATGCCACAACTACCTCAACATTGCACACAATCCTGGACCAGCTTAACACCTTTTTCTCCTGCTTTGACGAGAACAGCCAACAGTCAGGAGGTACAGCCATTCGCCGTCCAACACCACCAGGTCCTGCGGGTGCTGAGTGGCATTGATATCAGCAAAGCACAAGGACCAGTTGGAGTACCAGAGAAGGTGCAGAAATGATGTGCACATCAGCTTGCTGCAGTGTTCACTGACAACTTTACTCACTCACTGCAGCAAACCACATCTGCCTGGAAAACGTCCCCATACCCAAATTACCGGCCTGTGACCCCGATGCCGCTGATCATGAAATATGGAGAGACTGGTGTTACACCACGTCAAGGCTCGTATCTCACCTGGCCTTTGACAGTTTGCCTACAGGTCCAACAGATCCTCCATCTCTACACCTTCAGGAAAGCCCCCAAATGTACATCAGGATTCTGTTTGTCAGCTCAGCAGTTAACTCCATCAGCCACAGTCCGACTGATCAACACTAGAATTTGAAACCTATCTTTGTCTGTGGATTAAGGAGCTCCTGATCAACAGACCCAGCATGTCGGGATGGGAACCTCTACATCCTCCATCATCTTCCTTAATACTGGTGCTCCTCAGGTTTGTGTCCTGAGCCAGTCTTGTTCATGCTGTATGCTTACGATTGCGTCCTCATCCATGCCTCTAACATCCTCATCAAATTTGCAGATGACACAACAATTGTGGGATTGATTAGCAACAACAACCAGGCATGAAGATGGGAATTATCTGATCTAGGAGGGGGTTTTCTGAGGACATTTGTAATCCCGAAACTGAGAGTAACTGCAGGTAAGTCCTTATATTTCAGATATTGTTGGAGCTGGAGGGCTTGTCTGGATGAAAACGATAAAAGTCAGTGACCTTGGATAGGAAGACTTGACCTGTGAAACTTGGAAGGTGGAATGAAGCTTTGTTGATGGTGGGAGTAGTTTTCCCACTGTGGGAGACAAATGACAGGAAAGGAAAGCAC
Organism: Andinoacara biseriatus; assembly: GCA_015108635.1. Lineage (NCBI taxonomy): Eukaryota > Metazoa > Chordata > Actinopteri > Cichliformes > Cichlidae > Andinoacara > Andinoacara biseriatus. The sequence continues at coordinate 19,795 of VUQJ01044669.1, read as the reverse complement.
ATGGGCGCATCTCAGAGTCAGGATCACCGTTTTGAGAGAGCAATGTCCCCACACTGAAGTCTGAAGCATCCACTTTGACAGCAAACTGCTTATGTGACTCTGGCTGGATAAGGACTGAAGGTTTTATCAGCATTGGGGGTTTGTTAGTTGGATTAGAGGAGCAGCCACCTGACTGAAGTTCTTAATGAACCATCTGTAAAGGAAATCCAAGCAAGCACTGTAGTTCTTTACATGAAGATGGAACTGGCCACTCATTTACAGCTTTTACCTTTTCACAGTCTGCCTTTACCTGCCCAATCTTAAGGATGTATCCCAGGAACGTTACATGAAAATCGCATTTCTCTACTTTAATGGAAAACTTGTTCTCTAACAGTCTCAACACTATCCTGACATGCCGCCTGTGTTGATCTAGATTTCTGGAAAAAGGAGAAGATTTGGTCAAGATGCACAAAAATAAAAGCTGTGCAGGAAATCTCTCAGCATGTCATTGATGAGTGCTTGGAAGGCAGCTGGAGTGTAACCTGAATGGCATGACATCATACTCAAAATGTCTTCAACTCGTTCCCCTCCTGAAAGCCTTCAAGATGAGATGCGGTTCTTAAGTTCAGTTTTCTGAAAACAGTTGCTCACTGTAAAGGCTCCAAAACAGAGGTTATGAAAGGCAGAGGATTTTTGTTCTTTGTTGTTTTGTTTTTTTATTGTTATCTGTTTTAGTCCCTGTAATCAATACATGGTCTCAAATTTGTATCCTTTTTGGGAATGGAGAAGAATCCTGTGCCCACTGGGGATGCGGATGGCTCAATGATCCCTGCTGCCAGTGAACCCTTAATGTATCTCTCTGTAGCCTCCCTCTGGAAGAGATCATATAGCCTGTTGTTAGGAAGATGGGCTCCTGGGAGGACATCGATCACAGAGTCATAAGGTCTATAGCAGGGGTGTCAAACGCCAGGCCTCGAGGTCCGGTGTCCCTGATCCAACACATCTGATTCAAATGGCTGAATTACCTCAGTTTGCAGTCAAGTTCTCCAGAGTCCTGCTAATGACTTCTATATTTGACTCGTGTGTTGGATCAGGAACACATCTAAAACCTGCAGGACTCCAGCCCTCAAGGCCTGGAGTTTGACACACCTGGTCTATAGGGATGCTGAGAGAGCGCTTTGTCTTTACTAAAAACCTGGTACACAAGTTAGATGAGGAGGTGGAGTGTGTATGGGCTGGAGATGGGAGTGGTTTGATCCTGGAGGAGGTTTTCCAAGAAAGTCCTTTTCTTCCAGGTTTCAAGTATTGATGGCGCTGGAGGCAACACATAACTCCTCAGGGCAGCAGACAGGAGAACCCAGACTAGGGATGAAATCACTAAAGCAGACAGAGTTTTATTAATTCTCAGGAAACAGAGTCGGGAGAGCCTGATCACCATCACCGAGGTCAAATCTGGCGGAGACATTGCTCATCCAGCCTTAAAATACTGCTGGGTTGATTGCATTAACTTGGAGCAGGTGTGAGAAGGACTGACCAGAGAGCAACAATATTGACACTGAAGGGCAAATTTAAGTCAGATAAGGTGATTTTTTTTCTTTTTTTTAATGTTGGCTCTAAACTATATAATTACATGTGATTTATAGAAAGGCACATGATGATCAAGCACAGTTTTGGATATCCTTCCCATTTTACTTTGGCCAATTTTAGTATAGGCCACTGCAGTACATGCCCATCACGTTCACTCACTGTGCTCAGCAGTAGTTTAAAGGTCAGTAAGTATAAATGCCCAAGAGGTTCCTGGAGTTGTGATGGTTGTTTTGAAGGCTTTTAAAAGTCGCTTTTGACAGAGGAAGCACAATTTTATATAACACCCTACTTTGCTGCTTCTGCTGCTGTCTGGGAAAAAAGGGAAAGTTGCTCTAGTTTCTTTTTGCTGATTGAAAAATGACACATTCACACAGATGAATGCACAAATGCAGACTGGCACACAAACTGACTTATATAAGTATCCTGGTTAAGTCATTCTATTGGCCATGTAGGTCTATTGAATGAGTCTATTGATGTCCTAGATTTCCTGCAGGTCCATAATACTGCTGACACAAAAATAATCTAGCACACACACACACACACACACAAACAGAGAGAGAGAGAGAGTACAAATAAAGTGGATTGCAAGTTAATGAACTTTTTTGTGACAACACTCATGCAAATACTTGCACACCCAGACTGAAAGCAGTCGTCTTCTCTCCACCTCTGCGTTTCTCTCAGACACTGCTAGTCCGCTGGTTTCAGACCTCAATAATCAGTTGTCTTCAGCTCAACATCTTAATGATAAATGACCTTACTGACAGCACGAAAACACAACAAATTATTGTAACAGAGCGACAAACACAAGTCACTGCCAAATCCTTCACAAGCCTGTAGGGCCTGTTCCACTGTGTCATTAAGCCAGATGTGAATCAATAGCATTATCTTGCCTGCGTTTATTAGATGATATAAATCCATACTCATTTCTCTATGCTGCTAGCAAGTCCATCGTTATTCAGATGATGACATAGTAGAGTGTCACTGCTCACTCATATTGTGATTTCAGTGCGATGTTGTTGAGCTTAAAGAAAGAGAAATTTTATAAAGGCAGGTGAGGACCATTGATTGCTCTTTTCAAGCTGTCCAGAATTTAGATTTATAGGATGACTGCGCCTGTACAACACAAGAAGTACAAACTCGATTCCAGAATTGATGGGATGTAAAATGTAAATAAAAACAGAATGTAATGATTATCAGATCTCATCATTGTTTAATTCACAATAGAACATGTAAAACATATGAAATGTTTAAATTTGTTATATTTTTTTTGTTATATGATGTGCCAGAGGCCTTCAGCTGGTGAAAGGCCAGTTCACCTGGACTTTTCTACTCCACAGCCACGCTGTTTTAATAGCTGCAGTATGCGGTTTAGCATTATCTTGCCTAAATATGCAGTAGTTATTACAGAACCGTATAGACCCATCTTTCGTCATCATGAGAACTATGGGCTGCACCATGTTACTCCCATCTCCAGCATTGCAGCTAATTCCTTCTGAACTGTTTGTCTTTTGCTTTCAGGTAACCTATAGGGCCGTGAATGCACCATCATCCATGGGCAAGTCTCAAAGTGGTGCTGTATGAGGATGGTGTGACAGGGCAGACCAGGGAATTGAGATGGTCATTGAAATGGAGTATGGAGGGAGTGATTTGGTGCCTCAGACCCCAATGTATCTTTTTCTTTATCCAGACTCACCAGAGAGACGAGTTCTGTCTCCCTCCATGCTTTCAGGAGGTTGAGGTGGTCAATCGGTGTGGCTGCACCCCTTTACGATCGCACCACTTCATAGCCAACGTCCCACACTCCTCCTGTAACCACAAATGGTACTCGCCACTTGGCGAGTAGTTTTGAACTAGATTTAGGGAGGAACACAAGAACTTTATCTCCCGGCGTCAGTTGTCTGAGTCTATCCCGTCTTCAGAGGTGGCCAAAGTACTGATATTCTGTACTTAAGTAGAAGTACAAGTAGTTGTGTTAAAAACTACTCTGGTAAAAGTCGAAGTACTGGTTCAACTTCTTTACTCAAGTAAAAATAAAAAAGTAAAGGCTCTGAAATCTACTCAAAGTAAGAAAGTAAAAGTAGCCCTGTGGAGGACGTATCTGCCTCTTTCTTACATCTTTCTCCATCTGACGGAAGTTATCGCTCATTATTTGCTCTCCCTGGAAATACAACAGCTGTTCTTTTAGCTAACCGACACACTTTTTGTCTTTTACGTTTTCATTTTCCTCACTGTTCCGGCATGTAGTCTCTAAAGTGTAACTTCCTCTAGCTCTGTCTGGTCTCTAAGCGAGCTTTGCAGAAGCCTCTCCCTGTACCGTGTGGGGTGTTTATTCCCTCCTTCCCTCCCAACTCGGCTCCCGCACTGACCGGAAATGCAAACGTTTGTCAGACGCGTTAAACCTAAAGTAACAAGCTTGTTTTGGAAATGTAAGAAGTAGAAAGTACAAATATTTGTGTAAAAATGTAAGGAGCAAAAGTAAAATGCTGTCAGAAAAATAAATACTCAAGTAAAGTACAGATACCTGAAAAATTTACTTAAGTACAGTAACGAAGTATTTGTACTTTGTTACTTCCGTCCTCTGCCCGTCTGTCATACAGGCTTTGCTAACGTTTCTGGGCCTAAATTCTCCCAAGATAACCTTCTCAGTGTTTGCAGCTTTGCTCTCAGGTCCAGAACGTATTGAATTTCATTCTTACTCGGGCTTGGACCTTTCTCCTACCCCCTCGGCACCATACCGGAACGCTGTACATCCCTCCAGGACCGGGGGAGGGTGCTGGAAAGTCAGAAATACAGATCACTCGTCCCACCTCTATTAGCAGACATTCCCTGCAAAAGTACCTTGGCCACCTGCACTTCCACCAGTCCTGCCCTGGCGTTTTTGCAGATGGGAAGCAGCGTCTGCAGTAACTGGGATCTGGGAAGGCAGAGCAGAGGAAATGCTGTTAGTAGGGGCACTCATTGCCAGACGCTCCATTGCCGTTGATGGGACAACTTCAGCTTCCTCATTCCTGAGCTCCCGCTGCCTCCTGGGAGGACGCTGGCAGCTCCTGAGGCCGTGCAGCAAGAAATTCCAGTGTGATCTCTGCCTCCAGGCTTGTTGGTCAGTGGCAGCAGAGCCACCACGCCATACTTGCTGGAAGCTACTCCATGAATTTCTCCAGCACCAGTGTCCTCATGAGTCACTGCTCTCCATCTGATGATCTCTGATACAGCAACCTTGCTGCCTTTTCGCTAAGCCACTGTGCAAATGACCAGATCCTACAGCCCCAGCTGCAAGCTGCAGAAATGACGATGGTCTTCCAGTGAAAGATCCAACCATTCCAGTGCCACCAGCCTGATGTGGGCGAAGTCGCCCCAGGTCATAAACCATGACCCAGGCCCTCCTTCTGAGCCTCTCCAGGCAGCAGGGGTAGTAGCCGTCCATTCACGCTCTGGTCACAGACATGCCTCCACTGTCGCCCAGAACATCTCCATAAAGGACCGTGAGTCATCCCAGTCCCCGATCCTATGGAGCAAGATGGCGGTGGCAGCCAGGCCGTCGGCTCAGACCAAGCCACTAGGTCCAATACTTGCCCAAGGCAACTCCAGCTGCCGTTGCTGCATTACCACCTGCTCCTGATGCATGGCCACCAGCTCCACCACCATCTGTGGGTCTGACATCGCCACGTCGGGCACAGCTGGGTGCAAAACTCTGCTCTCTGTCCTCAACACACTTCAACAGACACAAATACCAGGTTCAAATTCATTCAATTATTTGGGACTTTTACACGCTTCACACACACACACACACACACACACACACACACACACACACACACACCTTTCCATTGCCAGCATGCTACTGCATATCAAGGATGACAACACAGTATTACTGCTCATGCTGGCCACCCTTCCCTGAACCTGTAACTGATGTGTTGTCAGTTAATGCAAGATGTTCTTTTTAGTAAAACTTACTTTACAAGCCTTTTATTTCCCTTTTTTCATGTGTTGCTACCATCAAATTTAAAGTGACAGTTTCTTAAAATGTACATTTTCTCATTTTAAACATTTCATACACTTTGATACCTTTTGTGTTCCATTGTGAATTAAATATTGCAAATCAGCAGGTTCTGTTTTTATTTAGACTATTTAGCTGAACATTTGCAGAGAAAATGTTCTGCTTGTTTGGCTCCTCATGTTTGTGCGCAGATTTTCTCTGTTCTGAACTTAAACAAGAACTGCTTGAGATCCAGACTGAGTGACTCCCACTCCCACTAATGTCATCGGGGACTGTTGGCCCTCGAATATTATCAAATCTGGCCCTCGACAAAACTTTGGACGCCCCTGCTCTAAGTGCTTTCTAACAATCAAATGCTGGAATGCTGGAAACACCAGAATGGATGCATCCAAGCAATTTACGCTTCAGTATCTTTCCCAAGGTCACTTTGGCACGTGGACTGGAAGAGTTGGGGATTCTGAGCCATAGCCACCAGCAGTATGGTATGCAGTAGCTACTAGAAAGACGTTTTAAAAACCTCCTGCAAAAGTGTTTTTTTTTTTGTGCAACGCTGAGAAAACAAACTTTTTCATTGTGGAAGAAACATGAACAAAAACCAGAAACATTGAAAACCCTTTAGTGCCTGTTTCTTTGATTTATTTATACAAGAAGACTGGCCTTAGTGTCCACGTTCTGTGCTGGGTTCTCCTTTCCCTTTTTTCTTTATTTTTTGCAATGCAATGTTTAATTCACAGCAATCCTCTTAGTATTTAACTGTGTTCACCGTATTACTCTGTGCCGGGGGTCCTGATCCTTGAGATTTTTAGTTTAGTGTGTTTTGGGGTTTGAAAGCCACAGAGATGCTGTTTTGATGCCTCTCAGCTGCTCTGATACTTCTGACATTAGGGATCTCCAGTGATTTGGTTGAGGCAGTGGTTGTTGGTCTCTCCCGGATCACTTGGAGCATTCCTCAGGTGCCTTCCCAGCTTTGACAAATGTCCAGCTGGGATAACCACATTTACTCGGGACCTTTTTTTTGCTTCCCTGCCCGCTGTGTGTGTGTGTGGATGGTGTTTGCTCTGTGTTGAAGCATCCTGATGACACCTACTTTGTGCTCAGAGGACAGTGAGAGTCAGACATTAAATACTGATCAGTATGCATTGGTTTACAGTACACATCGACTTTCAAATGTCCCCCATTACTGATGGCAATTTCACAGTCAAAGAATGCTAGCCTGTCATTTTTCATATTCTCCCTTGTGAACTTGATGTATTTGCCCACTGAGTTAATGTGATCCATGAATAGTGGCAATAGTGGAATACTGAAATTTGATTTTCACCTGGGTGTCATCCACATACCTGAACCAATGGCTCGGCAGTGTTCCAGGATAGAATAACGTGTCTATTTCCTCCATATACACATTAGTAATAACAGGTGAAACTGGGGAACCCTGCTGCACCCACGTTTCTGCCTGTAGTACTGGCCCTTGTATGTCAAATATCTGAAGTGAAGACACAGTTCCAAGAGCAGACACACTTGGTCAGTGTTGAGGGTGGTCCTGTTGCTCAGAGTGGGGTCATCCTGCAATCCCTCATGAACTATCTCCACTGCTTCAGTAACTGGAACACGAGTGAAGAGAGATGTGACATCATGCGAGAACACTGAACGTCCTCCATGATGATATCTCTGTTCTGAACATGGTGTTTGGGATTAAGACTTGTACTGTTAGCTCCTGATTCCTGTGGAAGCAGCTAGTGCTGTGAACTGTTTAAAAGTGTCATACAATAAGCGATAACCCATAATCGTCAATTTAACAGAATGTGGTTTATTTTCATCCAAACATAACTCTTCACAAAATCCTACAGACGTTTATATTAAACATTGTGCAAAACTGCTGTTTTCATTTCATAGGAAATGTGAACTGCTGTAGAATTAAGCCCATTATATAACTTAATAAAACAAGAGTAAAAATTTAAACTGAATATGCTATAAGATGTCTGGAGTTAGACCTTCACCCCAGAGAACAGAGTACATGGGAGTCATAAGGTTCATTATTTCACTTTTCACTCAGCATCCATCCCCACCCCCCACACAAACACACAACCACTGCTTCTGGCTGTCAGTCAAAAGGCCACTGAGCATGCTCCATGGCTGTTACTGTCCGCACTTTGGCACCCGTGGGAGAAAGCCTCATTACAACTCGCTCAAAACTGGTGACCTGAGACTGAGTGCAAACATGCCACACATGCATTCCCTCACACACTCGGTCCCCTTATACAGCACACACACACACACACACACACACACACACACAAAGCCAGACTAAGTGTGACACAATGAGAGGGAAATTGAATCATTCAGGAGAAACTGGTGGGGATTCAGGGATTATCAGGGATTTTTTTTCACTCTTTTAGGAGGAGCGGAAAACTCAAACAGTCAGAGTGTTTAGACGCCGGCACACACTTCAAACCAGTTTACGACACCCCTGAGAGCCAGTATGATTGGCAGGAGCTGCCCACTACATCTACAAAACAGTAATTGTTGAGGGGAGGTGTGTGTGACTGTGAGTAACTTTGATTTTAACTGACACTGTGCTGCATGTTATCATTATGAAACTCCACTGTGACCTTAATCCAACATCGCTAAAGGCACTTTGAAGCTTTCAGACTAACCTCTGACTCTCTCTGCTCACTCTGTTAAGGTCTCTCCCTCTCTATCTCACTCTTTCTCTCTCTTTTCGTCCATCTGTTGCCCACTTTTCAGTGGACAGTTTCAAGGCCTGCTCAGCATTTCAGAGGTTTTAAACAGGTCTATTTTAGCTTAGAAACTTACATTTAGACACAGAGAATGAGTGAGAAAGAATGCAAGGGAGAGTGAAAACACTTGAAAGTGTATGAGAGAGGGGTGAGAGAGAGAGAAATCATCCACATAATGCTTCAGTGGTATTATGGGAAAAAGCCTCTGCAGCTTTCTTGGGTATTAAAATGACACAAAAAGACAAAAAAATGAAACAACTGGATAAACAGATTAAGATGAAGGAAAATGCTTTAAATCCTTAAATGACATGCCCATTCCGAGAAAACAAGTGGAACGGCAGGAAGATCAGCCATTCTGCAAATTAAAACCTCTCCAGGTGGGATTACATTTGGAAGTGCCTTGTTCTGTGAATGTTTTGCTGCCTGTACTGCCATGACAGAGGATTTTACCAACTCCGCGTGCCTACTTTGTCTTTCTCATTATAACTTGCAGAACTCTGCAGCGTAATACCAATCCAGTGTTTTTCATTTGCCATCCTAGAGGCACACCAAAATATTTGAAAGGTGGCCCAAATACTTAGGGATTCAAAAGTCCATAAACTACAATGAAGATTTATCATATTTTGAACCTTATAGACATACATGTGCTTCACACAGGATGATGGGGATGAACAGCTACTTTCAATACTGATATTTAGGTTCAGCTGGAGAGAAAGTGTCTGACTGGTCCCAGGATGTCAGGAATTTCACATTCCACCTGTGCCATATGCCTTCATCACAGCCTTCCTTCCAGCAAAAATCGCCACAGAAGACAGGGGGAAGTGATGTGATGTGTCAGTGAAATTTAAAAACCAGCTGCTTCTACAATGGTTGATCCTCATGTTCTTCCAAATGGACCAGGACCTCAGGTGGTTCATCTCCTGGTGGTCACTGGAACCCACATCAATGGATCAATGCCGGCACACATCAATGTGGCTCCATGTCTCATTGAGCAGATACCATGCCCCCTGGGTTGTGTATCTTAGCCAGCTAGCGACTCAGTTTTTATCAGGCTTCTGGTGACAGAAACTTGGCTAAAGCTTGGCAGGCTGTAACAGACTCAGTTCGCCTTGGAATAATCTTAGCCTCTCTTCCACAGTCTGTCTTTTGTCCTATCTCCCTCCCCCCTCACTCACTTATTGTAGGGACCTTACCTTACAATTGATGGGGAAAGAATTTCCAGCTCATCAATCCAAAAACCCTACAACTACATCAGAACAACTTAAAGTACAAGGAGTGCTGGTTGTTATGTGTTTTCCTCCACAGTCAACTGACTTCAATACTAATAATAAAAGAAACCTTTTGTACTAAATTATCACTAAACAAAGTCTTGGCCCACAGTGCACGTAATTACATGCTCATCTGGGTTGTTTTTTGCTGGTTTGATCCCTGACTCCTAACCAAGCTAAAATAATAATAATATTCCAGAATATGGTATATTTAACATCCATCCATTCACTTCTGCTTATCCTGTTCAGGAGCCTATAGAGCGAGAGGCAGGGTACACCCTGTGCAGGTCGCCAGCCTGTTGCAGCGCTAACACAGAGAGACAGACAACCATTCACAGTCACATTCACACCTATGTAACTGCATGGGCAATTTAGAGTAGCCAATTAACCTAACCCCACTAAGTGCATATGTTTGGACTGTGGGAGGAAACCCACACAGACACAGGCAGAGAGCGAGAGGCCTGGGCCAAGGCGGAATCGAACCCAGGCCTATTTAACATATCTGTATCATTTCTTGGTGTTGGATCTCACTGTGGTATCGTATCACTTTCTGTTCCCATTAAAAAACAGTGTTTTTTTGTGTCTGTGTGTAGTTAAATCTGTGTAGCTCGATTAATCTAGATAACAACTTATTTCACAATGTAATCTTTTCGTGCCTTATCCAAAGCAAATGCTCTGCTGAATCATAAATTCATATTATTCATTTATCTTTTTAGGGATTCACTAGCTTAGCATATCTATTAGCTTAACTCTCTAGTCACTAGCAGCGTAGCGCACTTTCCTGCTCTGTGTGTCAGATGTTTAGTTACTTCTCTGTATCATTGAGCAGTAACAATACTTGTAACAAATGTAGCCTGTATGTAGCTTTAGTAGAAATAACAGTAGAAATGGAATCGGCTCCCAAAGGGATACTGTGACTCCTCTGAAAAAGAAAGCTTCAAATCAGAAATACTTGACTCCACGGTATAACTCAAAAATGTGCAGCTTAAAGTTGATAACCTTTAAGCTGGAGAGGAAATGATGTCGCTCTAATTTAGAAGCTCTTCATTCACCCTGAACAAAGAGTTTTTTGCTCTATAAAAAACAAGTCTTATCTTACTGATTGAAGAAAATAAGAACAACTACATGTTTTTCAGCACTGTAGCTAGACTGACAAACAGTCAGAGCTCTGTTGAGCCAAGTATTCCTTTCACTTTAATTAGTAATGACTTCATGAATTTCTTCACAAGCACCATGAGGCGACTGTTTGTTGTGATTTGGTGCTATATGTTAAAATTAAATTGAATTTCTTTCTCCAACTGCAATGGACACAGATTTCAGTTGTATCCACATTTGTCTATACTCGTTTGAACCAGTGAAAGAAAGAAAACATACGTAGGTAAATGAATATTAGCACAGACCTAGTGCAGCATGGTGGAACAACTGTTCTTATTGTTCCTGTGCAGAATGTGAAAGTAAAAATACACAACACAGCACAGCAACCCTCTGAATGTATGGCAGAAGTATCCATCCATCCATCCATCCATTTTCTTCTGCTTATGCAGGGCTAGGTCATGGGGCCAGCAGCCCAGTCAGAGAAATCCAGACCTCCCTCTCCCACCTCTTCCAGCTTATCTGAGGGAACATCAAGGCATTCCTAGGCCAGCCTAAAGATATAATCTCTACAGCATGTCCTGGCCTCCTCCCAGTAAGGACATGCCTGTAGCATCTCACCCAAGAGGCACCCAGGAAGCATCCTGTTAAGTAGTGGCTCTAATGTGAGCCCCTCTTGAATGACTGCACTCTTCACCCAATCTCTAAGGGAGAGACCAGCCATCCTTTGGAAGAAACTAATTTCTGCTGCTTGTATCTGCAATCTCATTCTTTTGGTCACTACTCAAAGCTCATGACCACAGGTGAGGGTAGGGACATAGGGTCCTCTTCCTGTAGGCCCACCACCTGCAGGAGGCACCGCAGGGGTAGGGTGCAGTGTGTATTGGGAGGCAGCCAACGGTGGAGGCCCTGGCAGACCGATCACCTGCTATCAAGACTGGCTTTTGGGACATGAACATGACCCCTCTGATGGGGAGGAGCCTGAGCTAGTGTGTGAGGTCAGGTGATACCAGCTAAATACAGTCATCTCAATGCATGGCTGAGGCTCTGGAACCAATCTCCTGGAGAGGGGCTGGAATGTGTTCCAGTCCGGAGTTGCCCACGGTGAGAGGTAGTGGCCCAGTATTCTTGTATCCCCTTGGCTCGCTGCCTGTATGTCAGAGTATTCACCAGTGGATGTGGGGGTCGTGTCCCTGCATCTGGGAATAGGTTCTGACTCTTATTTGCACTGAATGGCAGTTCAGAGTACCCAGCCTTCTTGGAGTCACTGGGTGGGGTGCTCAAGGGTGCTCCATCTGGTGACTCTGTTGTCCTACAGGGAGACTGCAATACTCATGTGGGCAACAGCAGTGAGACCTGGAGGGGCGTGACTGGGAGGAATGGCCTGCCTGATCTGAACCTGAGCCGTGTTCTGTTATTAGTTATTATAGTTATTTGTATATTATAGTATATTGTTTATGTATTTCCCTGGTTAGTTCCACTCTCAATTCTGGTTATTCTGGGTTTAGTTTCATCTTCTTGTGTAAATTCCCCTGTAGCATGTTCATTGATGTCTGTTTTCCCACTTAGTCATCACATTTCACTTCCTGTTTTATTTTGACAGTTATTTGTCTCTTGCACTCAGTGTTTAGTTTTATTTCCTCATCTTGTTTTCCCAGTTCTTTGCCCCATGTGTTTCCCACAGCTGTCTACTATTCCCATGATCCCTCAGTGTGTATTTAAGCCCAGTTAGTGCTTTTGTCTTTGTCAGTACATTAGTTAACCCTTCCAAGATGTTTCTAGTTGGTTTTGTTTTTTTGGTCTACGGTTCTATGTTTACCTCATGAACTCTGTTACTTCTGGACTGAACCCCAGATTATTATTACAAGTAACATTTTGAGTTTTTGTTCTTCCTGCATCCTAATCTGCATTTTGGGGTCCACTGCCACATCCACACTCAACATAAAAAACATCAAATGCAGCACACAAGATGCTAATTAACAATTGCTTCAGTCAAAACACTGCTATTGTTAAATAACCTGCAGTTTATTGCTATTGGAATTTTAAACCAATACACACACGCTGGAGTCAGTTCGCTGCATTTATGGCAACAAGTGACGATAGAAAGTGAGTGATATATGGTGACTTCAAATGAGTAAGGTCAAAATAGTGACAGGGAGTGGGCTGGACCTATAAACTGGAAGTTGGAGAAACCTCTAGGTGAGCAACTGAAGGCAGTACCAATGAGAACGAAGGATACCACCGATTGAAAGATGGCCTGATGGCAATCAGAACCTGGGATGTCTGCAAGCGACCAGCCACAGATTCAAAGCAATGAGTGACGAGAAAATCACTTTGAGTGTAGATGCAGCTTTAGGCTTTTACAGCTATTTACATGGTTCCCATCTACACTGTATTATTCACCCAATATTGACGTGAACATTCAGTAACGCATAAATGTTCATACTAATATAAGTTGAATAAACCATTAGAGAAATTGTCCAAATATGGAGTTCAGTGCATACTCTGTATTTTGTTGTTTACTTTCTTTGATATGTGCAGACAATAACAGCGGGGAATACATGCACGAGCCAGGTGGCTGAAACCACTAAAGGAAATCTGTGTCAGCATTCCATAAAACTCAGTCATCCTTTGGGTTCAAAGAAATTAAGAACAACATATATCTGATGAAAAATATTTCCAGGCTAGGCCATTAAAAACTATGAATGGCTCTATTGTCAGACAGCAGCGATGTCTTTTTTATCTGGTAAAGAGGAAACAGCAAACTTCCGCCACATCCATCTGCATTGAGTACAACTGTTGTCCTTAGTCTCCGAGGGGGACTTTAAGACTTTCAAGGTTCATTTAAGGATGAAACGACTAACAGCAGAAAAAGAACTACTGGAACCACCCTAGGACTAAAAAAACAACAACAACAAAAAGCCCAGAACTGCCAAAGTGAGTAGAAAAACAACCGAAACATGCATAAATATACCAAGGCTACAAAAATATTCAATATTTCTTTTATTACAAAAAAATGCAGAATTATATTTGTTCATTTTTAAAAAAAAATCTGTATCTGGTGCATGTCTGCATTTAAATGCATGAACTGGATACTTCTATACTTTGCTGCTCTTGTTTCAAGCCTACTTGCAACCATAAAAGCAGTTTCCATCCACAGGCCCTCAGTCTACTGAGCCACTGACACATGCATTCCTAATATGTATCATAGTTAGTGTGATTTTCATTGACAAATTTCAAATTTCAACACAGTGCAATTTGTGCACAGTTCATAAACACTGATAGCTTTGTTTTAAAAGACCTGAAACTGCCCCTATATTTCTATAAATCCTCAAACATACACTCTTAAAATTGACAAACAAAGAAGCTGTTTGGCGAGAATGAAAATAGAGATCAGAGGAAGATGGAAGATTAGAAAACAGATATTTGTAGGAGTCGCTGCATGTCAGTAACTTTCAGTAAAGTAAAGTTCTTGTTATGGTCTGAATTATGACCCTCTGATAGGCGATGCTTTAGTCCATTCATTTACGTCTTGACTAAACCAGCTGAGAGAGCCCATGTGACACACACGAAAAACCACAACAGACATTAAAATGCATCAATGCTACTCGCATAGAAATAGAATTCATTAGCCTCTTTAACTCTATGCAAACCATCCTTAGGCCTTTCTGATAAATGTATTCTTTGCCGTTTAGCATTTTTCAGACCTGCAGAACTTAATTGAGATTCTAGTTGTGATACCACAGCTTTAAAACTGCCAAAATGTTAAGCTGAATTTTTGGGCTCAGTGGGCGAGCGGGCGGCCATGTGTGCTGCGTGGCTTTGGCGAGGGCGGCCCGCCTTTGCGTCTGACTCGTGGCCCTTTGCTGCGTGTTTTCCCCTATCTGTTGCTCTTCACTGTAAACTAAGAAAGGTCACAAAAATCATCTTAAAAAATGTTGTTGAATTTTGCATCCATTATACAAACATTCCTGCAGGTATTATATCAGTTTCCTTTATCCTTCTCTTACGAAGAGCTTTAAATTAAGACATCTAGTCAGAACGTTTACAGCACTGCGGAGATCTTGTGCCACAGTGTTTCAGTGTTACAGCCCAGAGCCTGACACATGAGGACAAGCAGAGGTGGCAGAAAATTAGATGGAAGCAGATGGGCAAGGACGCACTGAGGACATCATGGCTGTCCATCAACATGACCTCAGTCAAGAAATCCCTGAAATCCTCATGAAATCTTGTCATTTGAAAATATTGATGATTCACAGATGATTTGAAGATCAGTGCTGGGTGTAATTGCAAAGTCACAGTACTGCAATGATATTACATGTTTTGATAATGTAGTACTGTAAAGCATTACTGTACTAGATTCTGTGATCACGTTACAGTTACAGCTTTGTAGTTCCTTGTGATACAAAAGTTATTCAATTATGAGCACGAAGACAGAAAAAGTCAGCTTGTTTTAGCCCCTCTCAGTATACGTATATGTATCCCCTCCAATATATCCGCCAGCAAAAACACACAAACCTTGAACAGGGAAAGTGTTCCCTGTCAAAGGTCGGGCTCCTGAGCTTTGTTTGGGGTTCAAGGAGAAAGATGTGAAATGTAGAAACAGATATTTATACTTACAAAGAGTAAAAATTTAATAAAATAATCCATCCATCCATTTGCTTCCGCTTATCCGGGGCCGGGTCGCGGGGGCAGGAGCCCCAAGGCGTTCCCAGGCCAGCCGACAGATATAATCTCTCCAGCGTGTCCTGGGTCTACCCCGGGGCCTCCTCCCAGTGGGACACCTCACCCAGGAGGCAGCCAGAAGGCATGCTAGTCAGATGCCC
>VUQJ01044666.1:9341-23053 GCA_015108635.1 Andinoacara biseriatus | reverse complement strand
TTGTAATAAGGCACCTGTGAGATTTATGCAGAGATCACACACGTCTGGGGGACACAGCCCCCGGCACTTGTTCTGAAATGCCACAGCATCTCAGGTGTGCAGACTGTGTAGGTGATGCAGTTACGCAGCTTCATATATATGCAGGGAGTTGTGGGATGTAGTGAATAGCTTTTCGGTGTCACACTCTTTTGTAGCATTGTGCTGTTATTTGCACGTAATTTAATTTTAAGTAAACAGGTAAGTAAACAAAGTGGCACGCTGTGTGTGATCGTGTTGTGCTCGCGCACTCCTTAAACGAGAGTCTTAATGCCTTGAAATGACTGCAGGGATGCATTGAATCTTCTCATAAAGTAGCTGTGGACAATGTGTGTGTTAAGACTCATCCACAGCAACAGACACTCTCCCTGTACAGCCGTTGTGCTTTAACCTCAGTAAACCTCGAAATACATTTAGGAGTTTAATCAATGTTATTCCCCAAATTGTCACCATTACTCATGATTGCATCTTATTTTATATTGTTTGCTCTTGTTGGCAAAATAACCAAACTGCCCTTTTTGCCACTGGTCTCGACAGCGTTCGTGCTCTCAGTAGGGCTTCCACAGACACAGATCCTCATGTTTGAATGTGTAAAATTCGCACAACAAGAGGCTTTGTTCGGATGGTCACCCACTAGGCTTAATTCATTATTTTCCTCTAGATCACTGTTGATCTCTTGTTCCTGATTGTTAGCTTCTGTTCACTCTGCACCCCCGCTCTCTTCCTCTCTCTCTCAGTGGAGTTAACATGTTTACCGACAGTCTCTTAATACACCATCTCCTCCGCCTACGTCAATCCCCTCCACGCTACAGCACATTATCCATCACCTTTGCTTTTACCTGTCAGCAAGGACCCACACAGACTGCATGCTGAGACTCATTACTAAGTGTTACATTTCCATCTGTGTGGGCTATGCCAACAGGCACGCACGCACACACACACACACACACACACACGGGAAGCCCTGGAATTTAGATCTAATGTCCAATACAGCATTCCAAGCAAAAATACTTATGTCTCATTTTGCGTTTGCACATGCATGTTTGTGGGTGTGTAATTGGCATTGGCTGAATATCGAATACATCATCATTAATGCTTCATGAATGCTATTTATCTTGGAGTGAGTCTACATGTGTGGGAATTCACAGCTGCATGCACGCTATGAGAATTCAATAACTCACAGTGTGGGTTTGTGTGTCTTTCAGCGTCTTTATGATTTATACAATAACATTTGAGATGTAAAGGTCCATTTAGAGCCACAGAACCAGCACACAACTGAGACCAATTACTATATTTACAGTGAGTATATGCACACAGTTGCAACCATCCTCCAGCACACACACACATAAACACACACACACACACACACACACAAATATGCTTCGGAGGAGAACAGGACCCATGAAGGATTTATAGTTTTGTTACCCGTGACTTCTCCGAACACACATAAAATTAACAAATGAATCCACCCCCGTGATCCTTGTTCCGTCTCCTACTTCCACCTTGTCCTCCTCCTTCTCTCCACCCCCCTCCCCTCCCCCACTCATTTGGTGTGAAATTAAACATTAAAGCCCAAGAGCAAAAGATTTAAGGTGCTTAAATATGGATTCATTTCCTACAACAATTTCCTAATAAGTCTCTGTAGAAATATAGATAAATAAAGTGAGATTTTGTGACAGAGAAATAAAGAAGAATCAAATTTAGTTCAATATAACATTTACAAAGCTACTACTGCACCAATCATAATCTTAACCACCTAACTTGTAGAGTTGGAGGATTATCAAAAATGATATTGTAGACTGGGAAATGTCTTCATTTTTATTTAAAAAAAAAATGGGGGTCCTAAATTCACCGAACCCTTATGTGACTTTGCAGAAGTCAGCAGTTAATGTCTTTACTACTCAAAAAACAATTTTCTAATATATTTTTCTTAGTAAGACAAAGTCTAAATCTCATCAGGCTAACTTGGTCACAATGACAATGATGACACATTATGATTGCACGTATCTGGATATTTACTGACAAATCAGAAAACTGACTGAATTATCTGCCCTGCATGAGTCAGAGGAGTATCAGAGAAATCACAGGAAGTCCTGAAGGAATACATGGTCATCAGTCCAAAGTGTTGTGGCAATCTAAGATGCAATCTACATGCTGACGTGATTCAGTCCTGAACCAAACAGTGTGCCAGCTGTGACAAGTAAATTTACTTGTCATGGCTGCGTGTGCGGTCATCCCATCTGCAAAGCTGTTTACGGAGCGTGGTGATCAGTTTATGGAAATGACCAAATTTGTGATGACAGGCCAAATATAAAAAAAAAAAATGCCTAAAGGTGTTTTCGTTTGCTGTTTCCTTGATTGACAGTTTTGTTTTTCTTGTGTTTGTCTTTGCTTTTTGTTTGTTTTTGATTACCAGCCCAGTGTTGGCCACACAGTGTTGGTCATTTGGCATATCAGTGCTATTCAGAATAAATTATCCTACAGATTGTAAGCTATTGATTCTGTGAGCCATCTGATCTCACCCTTTGGGGTAATTTTCCAACGGTACAGCAAGTAAATAATACAATTTAATTTGTATTGCTCTCATTTCTTGTAAAGAAACTTCAACAATAAATAATGAATGTAAGCTCCAGAGAGAAACACAAATGTAAACAGTGTGTCTGAAGCTTACCAGAGGAAAATTATAAATCAACAGTATTTTTTAATAGATTTATTATATGGTGTATATGAAGAGTTCAGATACAACCCCCTTCAGATCTGCCTGGACATTTCTTTTAAAATCGCATTTTTTTTCATCTGTCTCTTATGGAAAAGTTCAGTAATTTAATTTTATAGGGAATGGTGAGGTTATTATTGAATCTAAAAATCTAAATATAGTCAGTTCCCTACCTTTTAACAAATTCTTCCACATAGACATAGTTAAGAATGGTAAAATCACCCCTGATTGAACTAGAAACATGGAAAATGATGAAAGAACACAGAATAAATTAGAAATTTGCCATTTCTGAGGATTAAGATGGTGGGTAGGTTCATTCATATCCATATCTATGTGGGAATGAAGGCAAAAGGCACAAATATTAGAAAAAAAGGCTCATTACTGGTCATTAGCCAGCAATGTGCTCAACCTCCCTTGGAATGCTGTTGAAGTTCTGCCAGAGGTTCGAGTTGAAGATCTTGTGGACATTCCCAGCACACCTTTGATATATATGATTAGGTGCACCACCTCTCACCGAGGGCAACTCCAGACTGGAACAGAGTCCAGCCCCTCTCTAGGAGACTGATTCCAGAACACAGGCTGTGTATCTAGCTGGTATCTCTCAACTTTAAAAAAGTAGGTCAGGCTTCCTTCCTGACCAGAGAGGTGACATTCCATGTCCCAAAAGCCAGCCTTGATAACTGGGGATCAGTTCACCATGGCCTCTACCTTTGGCTGCCACCCGACACACACTGCACCCAACCCTTACAACACCTTCTCCAAGTGGTGGGCAGAAAGAAGGGCAAGCCCATGTCTCCTCTTGAAGCTGTGCCTGCCCAGGCCCCACAGGCTAAGGCCCAGCCATCAGGCACTCTCCAGGGTGGGGCCCCAGTAGCCCTATCCCACAGGGTAAACGTGATCTTTCTCACATAGGGGTCACTGATTCTGTTCATAGGTTTTATGGACAGAATTTCTAGGTACAGACAAGTGGCGGAAGACTTCCACCTTGGTGGCCAAAGAATCTCATCTCTGCCTTTTGCAGATGATGTGGTCCTGTTGGCTTCATCAAGGGGTGGCCTCCAGCTCACAGTAGAGCTGTTCACAGCTGAATGTGAAGGGCGGGTATGAGAAGCACCTTCAAGTCTGTGGCCACGGTCCATGAGCCACTTCTGGTTTTGGCGCTGTTAGCAGCTGTTAGCCAGCGTTACTGAAAGTTTTTACGAAATTGATCTAATGTTAATGATTCAGACACTGAGTCCTTCATTCAGGACTCTAACAAACAAGTTTGAGGTTTGAAGGGAAAAGGAAGAGGATGAGGAGGAGATGATGCAGAAGAGAGAGCACTGGTGGAGGAGGCAGATGAAGAAGAGGAGGAGGAGAACGAGATAATAAGACATATAATGAGGAATAGGTAATGAGAACTAGATGATGAAATTGTCATATATAGTTTTAAAAAGGTACTTGTGATCTTTAAATGAAAACGAACTTGCAATTCATACTTTATAGCAGTTTTAGCTATATTTATGTGTTTACAGTGTTTATCAGATCCCCCATCCTTTTAGTATTCTCAGGAAATCTAAGGGGTGCAGAGGGTTAAACACAACCAGACAAATCAGGCAACTCAATTTCAGTTGACTGAACTAACCTCCACCCACGCCCAGTGATCTTTAACAAAAGTCTCTGTTTCTACAAAAGATGCTTGTTTTTTTTTTGTTTTTTTTTTACAGAATTTTCCTGAAATGCAGCCAGGGATTAATTCTCCTTTTTGGCAATAAGCCATTTTGTTTTCACAAAACCATACAGTATATAAGAGCCACTCTGATATGCTGACTGGAAAACAAGAGCATAAAAAAAATCATCTGGTCCTTAGCTTCTACAATGATTTAAACCTAATCTGAGGTGTAAAACAGCACACAATGGATTCCATCTTTCATTTTTCATTTAACAAAAAATGAAGCCAAATGCAGAAGTACTGTGTGGAACAACACCTCATGATTCAATAGCTTATAGAACCATCTTTAGCAGCAATAACTTGATATAATTGTTGCCTGTATGACTTCATCAGTCTCTCGTGTCATTGTGGAGGAATCTCAGCCCACACCAATGCTTCAATTCAGTGAAGTTTGCTGACATTATGCACAAGTCTCTTAAGGTCTCACTGAAGCATCAGTCGGGTTGAGGTGTTGACTGTGACTGGACCATTGCAACACCTTGATTCTTTGTCAGCCATTCGGCTCTAGATTTTGTACTGTGCTTGGGATGATTGTCCTGTTGCATGACCGATTTTCAGCCAAACTTTAGCTGTTGGACAGATGGCCTTGCATTTGATTTCAGTATACAGAGGAGTTCATGATTAACTCATTGGCTGCAGGGCGGACAAGTCCTGTTGCTGTAAAACAAGCCCAAAACACCACCCCTCCACCACCGTGTTTGACAGTTGGTATGAGGTGTTTGTGCTGATATGCTGTGTGTGGTTTTTGCCAAATGTGGCACTGTGCACTATGGCCAGACATCCCCACTTTGGGCTCGTGTGTCCAAAGTAAATTGTTCCAGAAATCTTGCGGTTTATTCAGATGGCACTTGGCAAACATAAGCCATGCTGCCGTATACCTTTGAAAGAGATGGCACTTTGTCCTGGTAACTCTTCCAAACAGGTGTCCTCTTAATGACTATGGAAGCAATAAATGGCAAATGGACCAATTCTTTTCTACAACACGTTTACATTTACCCCATTCACAGCCATTCATACAAGCACTTCCATGTGTAACTAAGCTAAGTGCTTTAATTATCTAACATTCACACACATTCATACTCCAACGCCTGCGTATCTTGCCCAAGGACACATTGGCACGCAGCCTGCAGTAGCCAGGAATCGAACCACCGACCTTCCGATCAGTGGGTGACCTGAGCTCCTGAGCTACAGCCACCCTCACAAGGGTGTACTTAGTTTTGCAAACACTGCTTCTGCATTTTGGATTAGTTCTTGCTAATAAATGGTGTTATATGTCATGTGCTGTGTTTAAAAAAATGGCTGGACTTAAACCTTAAAATTGAAAGAGGGCAAAATTCTTTTAACCATGTAATGTTTTATCTATTTGGTGCAGTGTTTGTCGTTTGATAATTTTGTGACCAAAAATACAATTAACATTTTGGTCTCGTTATATATATCATGAGATACCAAGCTCAAATATCTTTTAAATTATGTTAAAACTGACCATCCAGACTAAGACAGTAGAGAGATGGAAAGAGAGGGACTGATTAATCGCAAGGCTGGTCCACACAACACCTTTGGATTGGATATGATTACACACCTAAAAGTGATTTATGTGGCAGTGCAAAAGCAAATTACATCTAATTACTTCTCATTGTGGCAATAAGGTGTTCTGTCATTCTTCTGTATTTGTTAGTGCAGCACATAAATATTACAGATTAGGCACCAGGTAGTAATTTGGGGTAGAGCTAATGACTTTTCATCACCTTAAATGTGAATAAACAGCAAACAGAGTGGAGGAAAGAGACTAGAGGAGGATGTAATAGAGAGCCACACATTCCAAAATAAAATATTTTAAAGTCCTAAAATTAAAAATCAAGATAATCAGACAGTGTGAGATGTGACAGGCTGTGTGATTACACAGAGTGGATGCTGCTGAGCCTCCTCCAGCAAAGCTAATCTGTTTTCAAAAGGCTTATTTATATGTCATTGACACTAATGAAGGACATTTTGACAGCATTACAGCTCATTCATGTGCACTCAGAGTTTTTTGCTATAAAGACAGCTTTACTGTACATACATCTCACAGCAAATTTTATAGTTTATTAAATATTCTATACTGTTCATAAAAAGTCCTGTTGATGGTTAACCTTGACAGTGCACGCCAAATTAACTGGACACTGAAAAATCTTTAGGCTTCTCGAATATCTTAAAGCAATCCACAATACTCTTTATCTCATAAACTAAGGTGGCACTTTGGCTTCTGTGTTGAGCACCATCTGCCCCTCTTTATTCATTTACTTTTACACACACACACACACACACTACAATGTAAATATGAAGAGAAAAAAATACAACACTATATGAATAACACAATATCGGTTCAGCAGGTATACTCTGAAGCAGAGTCCACTGGAGTCGACATACAGTCCCAAATACTTTACACAGGATGTCTTTTTGAGAACTTGCAATATTTCTAATTTGCCAACATAGATATCTTTCTGACATCTTTCTTTCTCCAAACTGTGAGGCTTAGATGACTTCCCTGTGCCAACAAGCTCTGTAAAGGACTGGGAAGCAGTAGAACTCTGTATGTATCTATGGTTAGAATGAAGCTGGGCATGGGGCCAGCATTACAACCTGCTCTATTCCTTCTTACCCAATTTAACATCACAGCATAATTAAAGAGACTTGGCAGTCCCTAAGAGCAGATTTCCTAGTCCCTTGCACTAGAGCTTGTTGGAGGGGGATGCTTGATCACATGCAACACAGGAGTAACACAGAATACCACACCAACATGGCGCAACTTACTGTTTCTATAAATGAATTACTGGAACAGTTATTTGTTATAGGATATCTATGAAGTGTCTTAGCTTAGGATCCTAAAAATCCTAGCTAAGAAATTTGCCAACTTTTACTGCTGTGTAAAATGTAACAAAATGCAAGGATTTGCCACATTTTTCAATCCTATATTTAACTGAAAGGTAAAAATGATTGCTTCCCCAGCTTTATTTCTGAAAGACTACCCTTGTGACGTGCTTCTGTCAGTACAGTCATTTGTTACTAATTAATTCAAGCTGCGAAAGGATACCTAGAATAATTGTATTACAAGCGTACATCGGTGGATTTATTAGGGTCCATGTTTGAAGAACAGTAAGCAAGTAGTCAGTAAGTTTGCGGATTTTTTTTTTAAACTGTGATGACCATGTGAAATATGACATCTGTAGCTGTGCACTTCAGTGCTCCAGAAAATCCAAAGCGTTCTTCTGTATGAGCTTGAATTACCTCAAACACTAAACCAGCTGAAGGAACTTAAAAATCATGACATGAACATTGTCTTGTTCCGTTTCAGGGCATTTGAAGTATTAATTGTAATTTCTTTTCATTTCTGCCTTTTTAACCTCTTTTTGCATTTTTTTTCTTTTTATACTAATGTTTTACCTTTTTATTTAAAACTGCCTCAGCCAACAAACACATAGCACTCACTGTAGGCTTCTAATCACCAAAACAAGAATGAGGTACAAGCGAAACATTGTTATAATTCAATCAGTAGTTTTCATTCCCTGTCTCTTGCTGTTTATGTGCAATGGCTAACATCATTGCCCATATTTAGTCTACAGCAGCCTCTCCATCATCATTGAAGCAAATAGCTTCACGCATTACATAGTTGTACGGCTGTTTTGGAAAGGGCCTTCATAAATAATGACTAGGAGTGAAATGGAAACTATGGAAAAAGCTGTTACTTCTCACCATGCTGTGTCTACTTTTGTTGTTCACAATGTGCTGTGTCTGAAATATGCATGAGGCAAAATGTGTCCCCGCTGCAGCCGTAGTAACGAAGCACTAAAGACAAGAGGAAATGGGAAAAAAAAAGATTGATTTTCTTTTCTTTTTTTAATGAATCTTAAAAAAAGGCTAATGTTATGACATTTGCATCCGTGCCTCTTTGTGCCACTACAATGGCTCGTGTTGGCAGCGTGCTGAAGGTTCACATGTCCTTCATTTAATATTCAGGGGAAAAAAAAACAAAAACATAAGCAGCTTATTTATTTATTGTAATGCAAGTGTCATGAATATGTATGAGCGGCTATCAGTGCTGTCACCTTGAGGAGAGTGGTTTGCATGTATGTGTTTGTGTGCAGGTTTGAGTTTAGGTGGGTGGACACTGATGTGTGTGTGTGTGTGTGTTTGTGTGTAGCTATTCAAGAAAAAAACAAAAGCTTGGAAAACAGTTTATCCAAGCACTCAAGGTCATTCTCGTCTCTTTCTTTGACATTTACCTCACTAAGCTACAAACAGGCTGTTCAGAAAGCAATGGTCACATTCAGCCTTTAATAATCACAGTGAGTGCACAACTGCCACTACATTCCTTTAACTTTGTGCAATCTTGTAGATACGTTAATAAAATTCAGATTAGATGTACTGCACTGAAGTTTGTCACCAGAGCTTTTATAAAGCGTGTCAATTTTTAATCCACATTACTGAACACATTTAAACAGAATAAAAGATGATGCAGTTTGTCAAATGTCTCACATTAAGATTTAGGCATTTAGATAGAGATACAATGACATTTACAACTGTAAAATACTGTGGAGAGATTCAGACATCAAAACAGTAACATAGCATCACTATTATTACTACAGTGAACTTGGTCATCACATTAATGCAGGCACAAAGAACTGCAGTAGTTGCTGTATAAAGATCTAAATGATGGTCCTCTTAGAAGTCACCCTCTGTGTGTGTGTGTGTGTGTGTTGCATTCATCAATGTTTCATCCCTGCACTGATAAAGAAACTAATAAAGTATCAGTAAAAGTATAAAACTAAGATGGCAACATGGGGACCACTGTGATAATCCAATGAATAAAGACAAAATTTTTTTTTAAAAAGTTCAGTTCAGTTCAGTTCAGTGTATAGTTGCCACTGCTAGTGGCTCCATTGTCATGATTTAAACATTTGCCTATCAAGTGTACCTGCGATAAAAATCACAGATCTCTTCACTCTTTGTAGATGGGAAAACTTGCAATGAATGAAATGAATGAATCAAATACTTATTTTCCCCACTGTATACATTGTACAACTAAGCAGACAACAATTTAGACACAACCATTTACAGATATCAGATTTATTGTCTTCTTGATGTTTAGTAAAGGAACCAGCATATGTATTCTCTGAATTACAGATAAGCAAGAAACTGATGTCTCTGTTGCAATGTGCGCAACCGTCAAATCTTAGGGGTAAATCTTTAAAATACTGACTGTTGTTTTATGAGTAGTAAGCTGAGTAAATGACAGCCCACATAAGACTGTTATCAGCTTTCAGAGAGAATAAATCAAAAATGTTGGCACATTAAAATTTCTGGCAAAATATCTGGTTGTGCTTTCTGAGTCCCAGCAGTGCAAAGACATTCTGCCAGTTTTCAGTCTTTATTATTAACCACATCATACTTGAGTCTGCTTTGGATTTGAGTTTATTTTTTGTTTGTCCCATCAACTACTCTAGATTTATTTCTTTGCTTTATTTAATAATTTATTTTCCTCTAATCTCTTTGGAAAGCAGCTTGTTGTGTGCCATTATTCAGTAAGTCATTCTGGCACATGTCGTTTACAAAATGGAATTGTATTAAATTACTACTGATGACTTCTGAATGAAAACTATCATAGCATTTGTAGATAATTGGGTTAGTTATATTTCAAAACACACCTTGAAGCAGAAGTGCAAGGATCACCCTAAACTTCTCCAAATTAATATGTTGCAGGTATTGACTATCCAGCATCCATCCATCCAATTTCTTCCACTTATGAGGGGTGGGTTACGGGGGCAGCAGCCTAAGCAGAGAAACCCAAACTTCTCTCTCCCCAGCCACCTCCTCCAGCATATGTGGGGTAACACTGAGGCACTCCCAGGTCAAATGAGAGATATAATCTCTCCAGCATATCCTGTGTCCACCCTGGGGCCTCCTCCCAATAGAACATGCCTGGAACACTTTACTCAAGAGGTGCCCAGGAAGTATGCAAGTCAGATGCCTGAACCACCTCAATTTTCTCCTTTTAATGCAAAAAAGTAACAGCACCATTCTGAGTCACTCCCATGTAACTGCAATCCTCACCCCATCACCTTCAGAGGAAGCTCCTTTCCTCTACTTGTATCCCCAATCACATTCTTCCAAAGCTTGTGACCCTAAATGAGGGTTGGGACATAGATGATCGGTAAATCAACAGCTTCACTTTTATGCTCAGCTCTCTCTTTACAACAACAGACCAGTGCAGCATCTGCATCACTGCGGCCATGGCACCAATCCCTCTGTCAATCTCCCAGTCCCCTCTTCAGTGTGATTCCTGGAAGGTTGGAGCACACCCTCCGGTCCCCCTTATTAAAGATGGGAACCACTACCCTTGTCTGCCAATCCAGTGGCACTCCCCCAGATATCCATATGACATTGCAGAGGTGTTTCAACCCAGAGCGCCCTGCCACCTCCAGAGCTTTCAAGAATTCAGAGTGAATCTCATCTACCCCAGGGCCCTGCCACCAAAGAGTTATTTAACTACCTCAGTCACTCTGCTTCTTCTACAGACCTGTGACCTAGGGCTTCCTGGTGTCACATGCACTTATGGACATCCTTATGTTTGAATATAGTGTTTGTTATGGACCAACTGTGGTTTGTACAGAAGTCCAAAAACAGAACACCACTTGGGTACAGATCAGGCAGACCCTTCCACACAATAATGCCCCTCGGGGTTGTTGCCCATGTGAATCTTGAAGTCTCCCAGTAGGATGACTGTTTCACTGGAAGGAGCACCCTTGAGCACCCCACCCAGCATCTCAAAGAAGGCTGGGTATTCTGAACTCATACGGCACATAAGCATAAACAACGTACTGCATTACTTGCAGTGTACTATTTGCACTGTAATATGCACCCTACACCCCTTCCCACAATATACCCCTGTCTTGAGTGTATATATGTTATATATTTAGTGTATAAATTTGCTACATTTTTAGTGTACAGTATATATTTTGCTACATTTTATATTTTATTTTGACTATATTTTGTTATTTATTCTACTTTCATTTTATCTTTGTGTATATTCTGAGCATGCCTTGACTATATTCTTTAAAGTATTCTGTCACCAGTGAAAACTCCGACATACAGGCAGCAAGTTGAGTGGACACAAGGATACCAGTGTTGCAGTCAAGACCACCTAAGCCGAGACCGAGAGAAGGCCAAGACCAGAGTGTATCGAGACCGAGACAAGACCGAGACTAAGGGAGAGCGAGACCGAGACAAGACCGAGACAAGACCAAGACCAGTGCCCCACTTTACATGACACAATAACATGTGAAACATGATCAGAATCACTTCTCAAATTGATATGAAATATCCACATTCTCATAAAACACCTAAATAATAAACACTAAGAGCTGAAATAAATTTAACCGTCTTTACTTAATACTCCTGGGTGACTTCCATGATTTATCACAGAATGTAAAACAATTATTCATAGTTCATCACAATAGCCTTTACTTTTCTCTTCCTTTGATAATCAATACATAAAGTTCTGTTGTTTTTAAACCAACAACAATCTTTGTGAAAATGGGTGCTATTTCAAAACCACATAGCTAAATGTTTAAAACTGAAACCGCAGCACTGCATACAGGAGACAAACTGAAGCTGAAGTATCAATCTCATTAACTGGTATTGATTAATACCAAAAAAAGAAGTCCGCACACCGCAATGCTCCTGGTCAATAATTTATTATAAAGTACCTTCAAAAGTTACATTTCGGGTGACCATTCCCTTCTTCAGATGTAACTTTTGAAGGTACTTTATAATAAATTATTGACCAGGAGCATTAGGGTGTGCTGACGTCTATGATTTTCTTCGTTCCTGCACCCCCTTTATCCATTAGATGTGCGTGTTTGGCCTGTATAGAACTACAGGGTTCTAGCCAGAAATATTTTTCATCCCAGCGCCAATGCTAATTAGTAAGCTAATGCTAATCGCTAAATTCCGCTCCCGCTTGTTGAGTGATGAGGCCTACGTATGTAACTGGAATGCACATCTGAAGCCTAGGCAGTAATCACAGTCTTTGTGGACGTGTAGTTGCATTTCTCGAGATGCATGTCAGGTTAGGTGGACTCGAAAAAGAGTATGTGACCTCTGTCCTGGGCTCACTTCACTGGTTGCCTGTATATTTTACATCTATTTTTACATTGTATGTTTTTTTGTTTGTTTTTTTTTTAACCTGAAAGAGTTTTTTAATTGTTATTTATGTGCATTTTAATTGTAGAGCACTTTTATTTCAGCTGTGGATGTTTTAAAGTGCTTTATAAATAAAGATGGTAAAGATGGTGGTAAAGGTTCAGACAGGATTTTCAGTTATGTATGTAGGACCAATGCAGTACTCTAAATCAGGAGTAGACTGATAAATTTTGCATATAACTCAGAAAAGTTTCACCTATATATAACGTATTTAATGTGTCCCAGAGTGCTGTTTCCTTCCACTAATGGGTTTACAGAAATGGCATACACAACAAAAACATAATACAAATGTTTTATCGATCAGCTGCTAAAAGCATTTCCTACATTTGAATATCAGCCACAATGTTGTGAGTATAAACTATCACGTTTTGAATGCAACAACAGGAAGTGACATCATCTTGCTGGGAACTGTAGTTTTTTATTCTTGAAGGCATTTCATAGCTCCGCCTGGGCTGAAAACTAATATTTGACTATGGCTTTCTGAACACAAGTAAGGCTGCAGCTATCAATTATTTTTGTAATCAAGTGTTCAATCGATTACACCATCAATTACTCAAGTAATCGGATAAGAAATAATTTTTCATTTTAACAATTCATCAGCATATTTTAACTTCCGTACTGCAGATGTTTCTCTGTGTGAAACAAACAGCGGTGGATGAAGCAGCTACAAAGTTCTCTTTTCTTCATGTTGTCGATCAGGTGGTTGATGTAGGACCTCCAGCTGTTTCCCAGTAAAAGGTTTTAAGGTGGAACAACTGCTGCTGCTTTGGACGCTAGAAAAACGTTTCCTTACGCTTCACCTGAGTCCACCATCTCAGTAATGTCTCTGCCTCTTTGCGCTTGCTGCGTCTGTGCAGACAGATTGCGTGTAAAACAGCTGTTGCTGTCTTTTTGTTGATAAGGGGTGCATGAGTCCCTCTCCAGGACACTGGTTCCATAGGCCAGACCATGTGTTGAGGTGAGCCCAATTATATCTAGCCGGTATCTCTCAACCTCATGCACTAGTTCAGC